>VCJN01000468.1:0-11248 GCA_006384855.1 Tetraselmis striata
GGTGATGGATGCAACACACGGAAAAGACTGCCGACGATGACTACGAACCCAACATTGCCTACTGCGGGGATAACCACCTCCAGCTGTCCAGCGCAGATGTGCGATATCTGGCAATGGAGGCCGGCGCATGGCGCATCGTGCAGACTAGCCGGCACTTCGGGCTTGTCTCCATTTCTGCGTTGGCTGTTGTATATAAGCCATGTTGACTTTGGGCCGCTGCCGATAGCACATGCATTATTGTTGGGGGTAGTCAAGGACTTGTGGAAGTATGTCGGCACCCTGAAGGTTAGTGATCTTTTACATCACCGTTGCGGCCCGCCCGTGGTTCCTGCCGCAAGGGGCATTGCTGATAGTGTGGGCCCTCACAGGATATGCGGCCCAAGATGAAGAAGATGGACAGGCGGATGGCGTTGGTCGCCCTGAAAAGTGACATTGGCAGGCAAGTCCGGCTGATGCTGCCCTCAGCCGGCACAAGCGGTGGGGTGTGTGCCAACTGGACATGCGAAAACCTCCTGCACTTCGCGGAGACTGTGGCAATGCTTGTCCTTGGGGGAGGGCCCCTCGCCGCTATTGCTATGATGAACACAGCCCAGCTCCGCTGTTGTGGGGTGCTGTCTGCGGAGTACGTGACCTGCGCGGCAATTCTTGCAGGGATATGTTTGACAGCGCAGAGCCTCAACACCCAACAGTCATGTGGCATATGCTGCAAGCAGCGGTCATCCACTACCTGAGGGACTGCGAGGAGTGTGACTCTCATGCTGACACTGAGGAGTGCCAACGTGCCAACGAGTACATCAAGAAGCAACGGTAGGAGGGCTTCACATCCTTACTGACCTATGCTCAGATGTGCATCAAGTTATTGCCTGATGAAATGATGGAACTGAACATGCACAATATGGTCTGCCGAGTCAGAGCCCAGCAGGCGGCCAGGGGCAGCACCGCCCGCGACTACGAGCTCTGGATGTAGCATACATTTGCCCCCCCCCCCCCCGCCCCCCCCCCCCCCCCCCCCCGCGCGCATTTCGCCCTCACACACACTGTGTCTAGGCTGCTGTCATATGAATACATGCCCCATGCCATATGCAGATGCGGGACGTGAAGTGCTGGCTAGAGGCAGTGGCAACACAAACACGGAGCGGGCATACGGGCGACAGTTCGTACTTGAGGCACACATCGAGTTCTTGCGTGCATGCTTGGACCCATATTTCCCTAACCTACCGCTGTGGCAGCCAAACTTTGTGGGACAGTGGGAGGCCGCTGCGCAGACGATGCGGTGGATATGTTTGAGGGCACGGGACCGGGCTGCATGGGGGCCGCTGTGTAGGCAGGCACCTCAGGCGCCCTAGCCACCTAGACGGATTGTGCGGATGCGCTGGATACGTATTGTCAAGGAGCTGGAACACTGGAGCATCCGCGGGCATGGAAGGACGAATGTGAAACAAGGGGGCTCAACCCCCATGAAATCAAGTGAACCCCCGCCCCCCCTTACCATGCTGCCTTCTACTTCCCAATTAGCTGGAATCGTAGCGCAGGTCATAGGTCATCATCTTCACGCAGCATGTTCCGGGTATATACTCAACTTCCTACAACCGTGTGAACCAATTTGTACTGCATACCCTTCTGCGCGTTGCTACCTTGTTGCGCGCTGGCGTCCCGCTGCCCCGGCCTCGGCGTGCTGGCGCCCCGCTGCCCCGACCGCGCTAGCAAAGGAAATGCGGTTTGTGAAATCGACGGACATGAGTCGATTTCACTCTTATCTGCATGCGAAAATGATTGATTCTGATTGTTGCTTATGATTAACGAGGTTGTTGCCCTATCCCGCAGGTACCACATGTATTACCAATGCAAGATAGGGGAGGGGACACCATTCATGGCTACCCATGTATCGTACACCGGAACACAAGGACGGAAGCGCAGCTACTGGAAAAGCCACCCCCCCTCCCCCCACGCATGACTCCAAACGACCTATATAGTGTCGCCCTCCTGAGTTATGGTATACACACTCATGCAAGTTGTGCATGAGAAGCCCGAGACACGGAGGCCTGTGGTGTTCAAACACAAGACATGGAACGAGCAGTGGATTCCCACTGACGAGTACGGCAAGCGGGCCATACTGCGAGACATGCGTGCCGAGGTGGACCAACATGACAACCACGTGTATATTGGGGAAGTGCATTACTTACTGGATGTAACCCACACCAACCCTTCGGTGCCGGACCTCACCCTCGGCGTGTGCCGCCTACACGCAGCTGAGCGCATGGTGATAGGGTCCCCCCTCGGCACTGGTGTGTGAATGAGCCCCTTCGCCCCTTCGGCCAAACATTCGCAGGGGGCATCATGCGGGTACAAGGGGCAATTTTGAGTCAAAACGGTCTCATTCCTGGACTAATAAATGTGCCCCCACGTGATCGCTTAGGCTGGGATATGTACCCACTTTTCGGGCACGTTTCATGTGCAAAGCAATACTATACGAGAGTATAAAAAATACAAATCGGCGTGACTGTCCTCTTCGCGCCCTCTATCGCGTAAAGTACTATCCGCCTCACCTAGGTGGCGGCGCTACTTCGCGCCATTTTGCGCGCCCTAGTGGCCCACCATGTTGGAGATTTCACTCTTCGCCCCAATCCACACCACTGTACTGCAATCCACTCTCCTTGACGTCCTTTGTAGCCGTCATGGCCAACCCTTCGTCTGCCCCGCAGGCCAACGAAGCCTTTCGCCATGCCCAAGAGCAAATTCAGCCATACATCTCCTTCCTAGACAGTTTGCCCCTTCAACTGGATCACATGGACAAGCTTTTCAAAGAGGGCGTGAATGCCGTTGCTGGACAGTTGCTACATGGGCTCGCCCCTCCTCCGTGTATGCCTTCGGAGGTTGGTGAGCTTTTGTACAGCGCGCCGTCATGCGCTACGGGTCCGGAACGTGCCGGTTCCGGCCCGCGGAGCCAGCAAAGCAAGCGCCCAACACCCTCGCCAAGCTCCTGCCAGCAAGGGAGCGCTTCTGCGCAAGGGGCGGAAAAGCGTTTGAGATTGGAATGAATGGAGGTTGGCGATGCCACCTTTCTCACGAGACAAGGCGCAGTGCATGAGACGATCTGGATGATGGACGAATGGAAGGCCCAATATGTAAGCAAGGGCGCGTATGTGAGTGCTCCTCACACGTGATGTGTCTGAAGGAGGGCATCTTTTACCTGAATCGCGGCCGCATGTTCCACGAGTGTGTCCACTAACAAGGGTTGGGTATTGGCAGTGGTATAACTGCGCCTCGCACGTTAATTGCCCCGCGCATCTCCGCATCTGTCGTGATCCGGTAAGCAAGCGATGGGAGATGCATCGCGACCAGGAGGAGGTTGGCGTTGGCGTGGACGGCAAAGCTCGCATTCCTCAGCGAGTTAAAACCCAGATGAAGGAGCACGTCGACGACGCGCCAATGCGACTTGTGGAGAAACTGGGGAAGAACTACAAGAAGATTGCGGACGCGAGGGCGTGGCGACTGGCGTTCAAAGTTTGTGTTTTTGCGACTGGCACCTACCACCGAGGCGAGGAGCGGTTGTAGATGCTGTGGCAGCCATCGACCAGCACGGACGGAGCAGCAACGGAGCGTGCCCCCGGAACAGCCCACCCAACCCCTAGCCCCACTCCGGGAGAGAAGGGGCCTCGGGCCTTTGAATCTATCGTCGACCTCAGAGATTGGGTTCGTGGCAACGAGAAGCCACCTCTGAACTCTGCTGACACTGACGTGGCGTTGGGGTGAGATGTCGGCGCATGCGGCTGTGCGGGCTTCGCCTCCCGAGATGAGGGCTCCTTAGGCGGAGATGCGGGTCGGGGAGGCGGAGATGGGGCACCGCCACGCACGGGGAGATGTGGCCCTACGACTCCCACCAGCGGCACCCGAAGGCGCCTGACGGCTTGATGTGGCTTCGCGTTTCGGCTCAGGCGCCTATAAGGGGTCGTCGTCCTCCAACTCTTTCGCCATCTTTGAAGGAGGACTCGGCCCGCGCTTCTTGGAATGCTTCCTACGCAGCTTAATGGGCGACAAGGTGCTCTTGCCTCCCGTGATCAATGCACCGTGCGGGCGCTTCGTCGCACTCGAAGGCTGAGGCCCACGCACTCGGCGGCTTGGCAGTCTCCGAGGGACCAAACCTGCTCGGGGGAGGGAGCGGAGCTGCTCGAAGCTCCAAGAGACATCCTGCAGCGCCGTTTTGGGAGCCATCTCCGCCGGACCCCGCTGGCGGTGGTTGAGATGCGGGCTTGGAGGACCCGCCAGCCTGACGCGGCGCCGCGACGACCTGGTAGTAGCGGTCGTCGACCAAGACGGTGGGGAATAGAGAGCCGGCTCGGCAGGGCTGGCAGGTGTTGGTGGACTTCGTGAAGCGTTGGTTCTTGATGTGCTGAATGCCGCGCCGCATCTCGTTGTCGTTGTGCCATTTGCGCACGCTGTGAATCGAGTAGCCATAGTGTTTCACAGTCTTGATCTGGCACTCCACGAAGAGGACGGACTCCACGGCATGTTGCCAATATGCCTCCGGCCAGGCTCCCTGGCTGCCATTGGAGTCTTGGAGTGCGCGCTTGCGGTCGGCGTACGCGTGCTCGTTGACGGGGTCAGGGAACGCACGCACCCACAGCTTCCGAACTCCACTTGCAGCAGTGTGCGAGAGCACTTTGGTCGGCACCATGTCGAGAGCCGACGCAACCTTGTTCGCGGCTGTCTCGGAGAAGCCAAAGTGCCTCACAGTTTGCACCAAGTTGCCCACCATGAAGCAGACAGACTTTGTGGTCAAAGGGAAGAACTTGATAGGGAATCTCATGAGCTTCGTGGGCCAGTCTGTGCAATCTGTGGGCAATCGTGACTGTGCAACCTTCCGGGGGCGGAGAGAGCTGACCTTGTGGATGAAGATCCATGCCTCCTTGCACACCTGCGGAATGCCGATCGACGTTCATACATTGATTGCTACAGCGTTGCACCGCAGATTGCTGCCTTTAGGCAGGCTATAACGGCCTGATAGATGGCTGCCAATCTTTTAGTATGCGCATTTATATGACAAACAGGGAATTTAATTGCGCATATGCTTTACAATACTATATTGATTGCAAGGCAGTACCGCCAATACGTGATACTTGTTGGCGCACGGCGCAGATTGCTGCAGCGCTGCACCGCAGATGCTGCTTTTAGGCATGCTTTGATTGCCTAGATGGCTGCAAACTAGCCAGTATGCGTGGTTGCGTGGCATAGAAGGGATATGAACACGCACCGGCTTGACGATACTATACAGATTGCAAGGCAGTACCGCTAATACCTGATATTTGTTGGCGGCACGCCGCAAATTGCTGAAGCGTTGCATCGCATATGCTGCCTTCAGGCATGCTTTAACTGCCTAGATGGCTGCAAACCATTTAGTACGCGGGGTTGCATGGCATAGAAGGGATATGAACACGCACCGGCTTGGCGATACTATACGGAGTGCAAGGCAGTACCGCCAATACGTGATACTTGTTGGCGGCACGACGCAGATTGTTGCAACGCTGCACCGCAGATGCTGCCTTTAGGCATGCTTTGATTGCCTAGAGGCTGCAAGCCAGTCAGTATGCGGGTTGCATGGCATAGAAGGGATATGAACACGCACCGGCTTGACGATACTATACATATTGCAAGCATGCTTTAATTGCCTAGATGGCTGCAAACCATTTAGTATGCGGATTTTTTGACATAAAAAGATCAACACTACGATGCGATTTATGGCGCCATAACGTGAGTGGGCGTAGCATGCATATATACATGGGTGTTGGGGGCGAGGGGGGGAGGTATTTTGTGGTCCATGAGACCTGCCTGCGCAGCCTGGTCAAAGCCTTTGAACAAGCTGCGCATACAGGTGGCATACTCAAGATAAGAGTCTACAGGTTGACGCGGCCAGGAAGTTAAAATGACCGTGCATCTTGCAATCGTGACTCTGCAATCTATGGGCTAGGTGGTGAAGTACGCAGGGAAGTCCTGCTCGTAGCAATTCCACTCGCCCAGGTTTGGGTCGACAGGTGGCACTCCTTGTGCAAGTGATGTCGAGGAGACGGTATATGTAGGGAAGGGGGGGAGGTGTGTGAGAATCTTTGCTCGCGCGCGAGAAGATGCGCACACAATTGAGGTTGTGATGAGAAGGGGCGAGGGGTTACCACTTTGCTCCCACTCTGGCGCTTGTGGCGGGGATCGTGTGCCCAGGTGGACCACCCTCGACTGCATTGGGCCCCTCCTCCACCACCTCCTCCTCCTCCTCCTGTCCGTGCTCTTCCTCACGGATCGTGGCCAAGTGTGCACCTTGGCCGGCTTGAGACAGGTCGTCGTCGGTCGGGGTGACTTGAGATCTCTGAGATGCGAGACGACGACGTACGCTTAACGCAGCCCACGGCGCCATGATGAGAGATGCGAGCGAAGATGCGAGTCCGCGTACCGTAGGAGTCGCTCCTGGGAGAGGGTCCAAAGTTGGCACACCTTGAGGTTGGGGCTCAGGCTGAGGCTCGCGCTGAGGCGAAGGCTGCGAATCTCCGGCCCCATGCGATGGTGGCCCGCTTCGATGTTGCCCACCGCTCCGCTGCAGGGGCCTCATGGGCCGAGTCGTGGGTATTGGCGCATGTATGAAACGCCCTCCTGCCTGAACGCAAATGCATCTGCGGGGAATCTTGCGCCATGGGGGTCATCACTCGCAGTGTGTTTAGAGCCCTCGTTGGTTCAAAACCAAGTGCAACTGCAGATGCCCCTGCCACAGGGCTCTGCAAGCGGTCAGAGGTGCGTTTTGCTCTGCGAGGACGGTCTGCCATGCTTTTTTGCACCGAGAAGCGTGAAGATGCCGCGAAAAATACAAGCGCGAGGGTGCATGCGAGTGGTAGATGAGTGAATAGTATAGTGGCGGAGTAGCATTCGAGCCCAAAACGGTTAGCATGGGAAGTGGTAGCGTCGCATCTCATCAAAGGGCGGTGGACATATGTGTAGTACATAGTGCAGGTTCATTTTACTAGCTAGGTGAATAGTACCTCGTACAGTGTTGGCAAGAAGAGGAATATGTCAAAGCTCAGTTTCACAGTACATTTGTACAGTATTGGGCGTAACTCAAGTTTGCAGCACCCCCCCCCCCCAAAGGGGTACAAATTTGAGTTAGGTGGGGGGAGTAAATTTTGAGTCCAAAAATGTGCCCATTTTAACAAGTATTGCCCTTATCCCCACCGGGATATTCCCTGTCGCGCTGAAGCACATCGAGGAGAAATTGTGCTTTCTATGCTAATCCGGACATAGTGACAAGCCAGCACTTATATATCCCGGTTTGGCATGTCCTAACAAGATGTGGGTCAGTTTGTGTGGTGCACGTATAACACAATGACCCTGCACTACTACTAGCTGAATTTCCGCATAGCTGGTAAAATGAAATCGATCAAAGTTATGTTGCCCAACAATTCCGCGCAGCGCCCAGCGCCCCGGCGCCGCTAGCTGCCGTGCGCTCCAAGCGCATCGCCCAAAACTACCCCCCTTGCGGATTTGATCAGCGGTGGCTGCGATGTCTCCACCATCTGAATTGAAGGCGGTTTCAAACCGCCTCTGCTGGCAGTCTGTTGGGTACGGCGTGGGGCTGCCATGGGAGGTGACACAATTGGGACAGTCATAGGGGTAAAGCTCGTCATACTGTTAACATGCTAAAACTAGAGCACTTTTCGATGCCGCTATATACTCACTACTTTACTCGCTATGGACGATTGCAGAACGTTGTCGAGCGAAGAAAGCTGCAGCGTAGTCGTAGTAGTCGATGTCGAACGGCGGGGGGGGGGGGGGGGGGGGGGGGGGGGGGGTCCGGGCAAGGCAGCTGGAGGCGTCACAAGCTCGCCTCGTTTGTATCTAGGCACATATATATGGTCGCAGGTTCCAACCTGTGTCTAGAACCCGCCAAATTTGTTTGAAGCTTGTGTGCTCTTGAAGGGGCAGCCAAGCCATGGACCACGCGCGGCTCACAGTCCTTCGAGGGAGTCATTCCTTTAGGGCGTTAAATTCACCACGGGGCAGCTGTTAGCGGCCTTTTCCCGAATGCTCGCCCACAAGTCCTCAGGTAGATCGCCCCACGGGCAGTGCAACATCTCGCCGGGTACGGGCGCGGGGGCTGACGTTTCCCCCACCGACTCGTCGGGTTCGGTCCCAGGGGCTGCCCGCTTCGCCACGGGCTGTGGCCTCACATCCGGGGCCGCATCCATCGCGCCCAATTGGGCAGTACTTGTGCTGCTATGACCTACCCCACCGTCGGCAGCCCCAACGTAGTAAGCCGCTTGTCTCACGGTTTGGGCTTGTGCAGACGGGTGCGGTCGAATTAAGAGCTCATCACGCCAGATTACGCGACCCATTCCCCGTTAAGGGGTTTCTACGGCCGAATTAAGACTCTAAAGCACGCATGTGTCAACTGTGTCCTCATTTAAAAGCTAAACGCGGTCGCCGTCAATGCTTTTACGCTATGGATACGCAGCAAGCCGGAGTGCGCTATTTAACCGCGGAGCGCGAATAGTCGTCCTGGCGCGGCGCCGGACTTAGTTTTTTTGAAAGCAACAGCTCCGCCTACCTGACGCACACTCGCACACCCGCTAGACAACACCGTAGCTGCTCGTCCTCCAGCACCCTCCATCATGGCCACTCGCGCCAAGCTAATTCCAGACACCCCCTACGGCAAAGCTGCGAGGCATGCATGCATGACCATATCACTCGGTGCTCTGTGCAGCACGGGCCGCATCGTTGAGGACGTGCGGCAGGCACTGTTCCGCGGCCAGGCGACCAACAGCCATATCCGCGTTCACCCAGGCAGAGCAACACCACGGCGAGGACGCTATGCTCTCGCGGACATACTGAACAACTGCGCTGAGCGGAGGCAGTACAACGAAGCCGGGAAGAAGGACCTGCTTGAGGCAGGTTTTTAAGTATCCGATGAGGGTGTCGTCGTCACGCTGTATTTTATCTCGTGCCTACCCGACGCGAAGCATGCCGAGACCTTGAACCCAGCACCCGAGACCCCCCCCCCCTCTGACATGGGCACTGGCGTTAGGAACGCCTCCGCCGAGGGTCCATCCCGAACTTTCACGAGCCGGGGGCTGGAGTCCACCCTAAAAGGTATATTGAGTCGCGGCGGGTGGCAGACATGACTGCGTAGAGGATTTGAATTTCGCAGGCGTTGACCGCCCCGTGCTAGGTTTTTGCTATTGCTCTTGCAACTCTGGACAAGGCGGTGCTGTCGGCTGTCTTTGACGAATGCTGGCCGCGCGACACTCAAAGGGGGATATCTTACCCTCTGAAGAAGACGCCGAGGTTTCCCATCACCGCACCACCGTACATCGAGCGGATATGCTACGTTTGCTCCCACTACCGTGTCGGCTACACAGCCGAAAACCACATCTACGCCAAGGAGACCGTCATTGCCGCGTTCCGAGAGCACACCCCCCGCCCCCTTCCTTCCAACCCCACTACTGCGACCAACTTTGTGAGCTGTGCTGACGGTGTACCTTGTGCTATCCAGGAAGCATGGGAACATCAAGAACTGCCTCGCTCGGCACTAATTCCAAGATGACGAGGGCAAGGACGCCCACATAGGCAGGAAGAAGGGACCACTGCCGAGCGAGGACCGACTCGCAAAGGCCCTCGACCTTGCAGAGGCCTTGCAATAGAGCGAGCTGGGGAAGTACTCCCAAGCCGGCAAGTACCCCCTTCTAACGTGATGTTCAAGGGCGAGGAGGAGGTCTGCGAGGTGACGCCGCACTCAGAAGCCGCAGGTGAGCCCCGTTTGTTTTCGCACTTGTTCGATTACACAGCCGGCCGTGACAAGCAATCAACACGCACACTGACTTTCGCAGTTGTTGGGTCAGACCCCCGCCCAACAGTCCCTACGTTTGGCGGTAAGCCGATCGTATCGTCCCGAGAGTTCAGCGCAACAAGGTCGTGTCGCTGCCGCTGGCGGGCACCGCTGCGTCGCCAAAGCTCCACGGCTTGGTGGGCGTGCCGAAGCAGCAACAAAAGAGGGCAGGCGGCATCATCGAGCACAATACCAATGCGGTCAAGAACCTGGCCGGACGCAAGCCTTCCCCATCGACAACGTCGACAAGGGCAGTAATCCGGAGGCCCCGGGCAAGAAGGCCAAGCAGCCCGCCAAGCCGGCGGCTGGAGTGCCGGTTTAGGGCCGGGGTGGTGCTAGGGCGGTGCAAGGGCGGGCGGTGGGGCGTTCGGGTCGCGGGCCGGCCGCCAGGCCGCCGTGGTTGCATTAGCCGCTGCCGCCGCCCGCGAGCAGCAGGCCCGCAGCCGTGGCGGTCCCGGCCGAAACCGGATGTAACTGATTTATTCCGCCAGCCCACTGCCGCGCGCCTCGCCGCCCACTGCCGCGTGCATGCTCACAGGCAGTGCCTCGCAGACTAGGCCAGAGCGCAACAAGATTGTCGGGCTTCTAGACGAGGCATATTCTAAATATGCCACCGCGGATATTGCGTCGCGATACGCGCCTGATGGAGTTTATTACGAGTATGTCACGGAATGACTACATACGAGTGTCATTATCACTGTGAGATTCAGATGTGACATACAGGTGACGAAGCACTACTCCTAGCGACTATTATTTATCCGTGAAGGCTGCTGCTGGTGGCGGCACGTCCATCCAGTTACGTGCGAGTACATCCGGCGTTATTGCCGGCGGGCGATAAATCCTTTTTGTCATCATTCTGTTAGTCGTACCAGCCCGGTGAAGCGTACATGGCACTGACGTACAAGGTACAAGGTTGTCCGTGTAGTACCGGGTAGTACGCGATATATTTATTACGCCGGTACCGGGTATTAGTACCCGGTACCCGGTACCCGGGCACGATGGAGAGTGGTCCTGTGGATAACTACGACAATTAGTACATGGGAGCGCAAATCTCAGCCGTACTTTTTGGCCAAAGTGGGGAATTTTGTGTACATTACAGCTAGTACTGCTGAACGGGCCTGCCAGCCGTCCGATCAAAGGTCATCAGATGGGCGGATTGGCTGCCATGTTTTGCCAAAGAGTGCTCACGTTACATAAATATTCGCGAGGGGGAGGGCGGGGGCAGGCAGCGGTTTGCCGAAGAATGATTGAATTACAATATTCGCGACAGCTGCCATCGGGGAATGTGGCCCGCCGGGGGGGGTGGGGGGGCGGGCGGGGGCGGGGGGACCACGCCCGCCCCGCCCCCCCCCCCCCCCCCCCCCTCGCCGCCAGCCGCTCGCGCCTGGG
>VCJN01000469.1:0-52107 GCA_006384855.1 Tetraselmis striata
GGGGGGCGGCCGAGGTGGAGAAACTAACACCCAGTCGACGACCGCCTTCCGCAGCAGTCAACGACACATCGGAGGCGAGGAGCAGCGCGCCACTACTATTTATATGCACGTATTGTCAAGAGCTAGTCGGTGCGGCATTGTGTCGGTGTAATTTCGCAATGTTTATTGTTGAAGTAGCACGGCGTAATGGATACGGCGAGTGAATCCGGGATAATGTGTGCGACGAATGTGCGCGCGCAGCGTTGTGCGGCGTTGTGCGGCGGTGTGCGGCGGTGTGCGGCGGTGTGCGGCGGTGTGCACCGATGTTAATATAGTGTGAATATTATATCGGCCGTAGACGATCAGGTCTGGCAGCACCGCCCGTGCTTGTAAATAAGCGACAATGGATCTAGTCTCCCGCTAGTCTGTGCACCGCAAGTGCACTCCGCAAGCCTCGCCTCCATCCGCGTCGGGAACCGGTAGTAAGTGTTGTTGTGTGCGCACATCGTGACAACATTACACGGTGGCAATTGCAATTATTAGCGGTGGATAATGTGAAGGCGTTTTCGAAATCGACAGAGAATGAGGCGGTGCTGGCGGAGTGCATTGGCGGTGCATAGAATAGCGTGTTGCTGGGGTTTTGGCTGCATCGGGACGCCGTATTCCCACCCATCCGGCACGGAATGTCCGGTTTTCACAACATTTGTGTGTTAATAAAGCAGTGTGAATATTACGCGTCTTTTACGCCGGGTGGATGGGCATCCGGCGTCCGATTGCACCCCAATTATTTGCAGCACGCTACTCTACGCACCCCCAACGCACTCCGCAAGCCTCGCCTCCATCCGCGTCGGAACCGGTAGTAAGTGTTGTTGTGTGCGCACATACATCGCGACAACATTACACGGTGGCAATTGCAATTAGCGGTGGATAATGTGAAGGCGTTTTCGAAATCGACAGAGAATGAGGCGGTGCTGGCGGAGTGCATTGGCGGTGCACAGAATAGCGTGTTGCTGGGGTTTTGGCTGCATCGGCACGGAATGTCCGGTTTTCACACATTTGTGTGTTAATAAAGTGTGAATATTACGCGTCTTTTACGCCGGGTGGGTGGGCATCCGGCGTCCGATGCACCCCAATTATTTGCAGCACGCTACTCTACGCACCCCCAACGCACTCCGCAAGCCTCGCCTCCATCCGCGTCGGAACCGGTAGTAAGTGTTGTTGTGTGCGCACATCGTGACAACATTACACGGTGGCAATTGCAATTAGCGGTGGATAATGTGAAGGCGTTTTCGAAATCGACAGAGAATGAGGCGGTGCTGGCGGAGTGCATTGGCGGTGCACAGAATAGCGTGTTGCTGGGGTTTTGGCTGCATCAGACGCCGTATTCCCACCCATCCGGCACGGAATGTCCGGTTTTCACACATTTGCGTGTGAATATATATAGTGTGAATATTACGTACGCGTCTTTTACGCTGGGTGGGTGGGCATCCGGCGTCCGATGCACCCCGAATCTCACCAACACGCTACTCTACGCACCCCCCAACGCACTCCGCCAGCCCCGCCTCTTTCCGCGCAGGTCCTACGTTCCATTGTATGTATATACATACGTACATGTACTGCTCCGAAACCAGCCCAAACTTAATGAGTGCACAAGTGTAAATTGGGGGGGGGGGGGGGGGGGGGGGGTGGGGGGGGGGATGTGGCGGCGGGGCATCCACTCACACATACCCCGGCGATGCATGACAGATATTACATGCCGTGGCGGGTCGGCGGGCCGACCCGGCGGGCCGACCCGGCGGGGGGGGGGGGGGGGGGGGGGGGCGTCTATTCAACTACACGTGCGACAGTGTCGTTTCGTGGAGCAGTATATGTGCCCGGCCTCATTTATACCGCCCCCTACCTGCGCTGCATGGTCTACCCCTACGAATTACTTAGCACAAACCGCCATTACTTAATAGGAACCTAGCACAGCCAGGCTTATATGCCCGCTTTCCCGATCAACTTCTACGCACTTTCCGTCCCTCAACCGCCGGACATGGGGGTTAAGCCGCCAGCCTCGGCAGTTGCTTAGCCAGACTTGGCATCCCGTACCGTGTCCATGGCTTCGCAGCTCTGCCGCTGGCACACGCCGAGTCCGGCGCTTGCTGCCGCGGGGTTGCGCACGCATGCACGCACGGTAATACGCCGCCGACGCCGCCACGCTCACTTCCACCACCTTCGCCAGCCGCAGCTTCGCACGCCTTTCCGCCGACATACGAAACGCACGAATCCCCCCCCCCCCCCCCCCCCCCCGTCCCCGCGTCATGTATATTATATTCGAGGCGACTATGCGGGGCGCAGCACACGCCGCGGCGTGGGTCGGCGGAGCGGCAGGCGGCGGGAGCCCTAATGGCCGGGCAGTATCCACACCCACACCGGCACCGCCGCTCACCTCCGACGCGGATGAACCGCCTCCCAAAGGAAACATGCCGGTTGGTGGTAAGCCCAGCAGGCGTGGGGTGCCGGCGCCGGTACTGGTGCGACGGAGCTGTCGCGTCAGGAACCGCACCGCATGTGGAGCAACACATGGCGGTGCCGGCCCCACCTATGTCTAGGGCCACCTCCTCACAACACCCCGCCACGACGGCGTCGGCCACCGCCGACGGCGCCGTTGCGGGGGGGGACGCCCTGCCAGGCGACGATGATGCGCCTGCTGCGCCGCGTCAGGAGGCGGAGGAGGCCGTGGTCGAGGCGACTGATCGGGCTGAGGGGGTTGTCGAGGCGAGCGAGGCTGCGCTCGCGCCACCCGCCCCGCAGCCACCTGCGGGACATGCCGACTTGCTCGTCGCCATGTTGACCGGAGCACTACGAGCAGTGGCGGGAGGCGGCCACATGCACTATCATGTGCGTGTCCTGGCCGGACGCCCGTCATGCGTGGACTGCGGCCAACGGACGGACTGGGAGTGTTGCTGCGACGGCACCCCGGCTTTGTGCGGCCCCAAGTACCCATGCATGGCGACCCATCAGCGGGCAGTCCCCTGCCCGACCACGGCCACGGTGAGGGCGGTGAGTTCCGCCATGTCAGGGACGCGTTCCACGACGCGACTCGCGCCGCCGTGTGTGAGGCTTCCGAGAAGGCACGCGCGGCTGGTAGGGTGCGCAGGGTGAGGCGGCGGACGGCCCAGGAGTTGAAGGAGAGCGAGACATGCCGTCAGTGAGGTCGGGCGCAATGATATTGGGTGGGGCACACGGACGTGTAACACTTGCACTTTGCGCGTACTGCTGGGTTACATCCAGGCTGCGTCACACTATGCAACCGGAAAGGCTGCGTTGCTACTGCAAACGATGCGACGCCTCACTCTGTAGCAACCGCTGCCGCGCCTATCCCACAGCCGCTGCCCCCCCCCCCCCCCCCCCCCCCCCCCCCGCGCGGGATCCCCGCCATCAGCAGCTTGCACTTGCACTTTGCGCGTACTGCTGGGTTACATCCAGGCGGCGTCACACCGGAAAGGCTGCGTTGCTACTGCAAACGATGCTACGCCCATCCCACTCGGGATGCTGAGAGCAGCTAAAGGGCACCGGGGGCGGGGCAAGAGGGAGCAGGGCCAATGATTGTGGAAGAGCGGGGACCCGCTTGCATGCCATCGTATTATATCTTGCACAATATCTGTTGCTGCACTCATATCTCACATCACTAGCTTAGCTATAGTGATTCCCCCCCCCCCCCCCCCCCCCCGCACCGCGTACGCACAAGTCTGGGTATACGCATCAACTGCCCGCCGGGATGAGAAACTGGTATTGGTAGTGTGTCTGTGGGGTGGAGGGGGGGCAAAAGAGCTGCCAATTGCTGCCAAGCTGGTGCGTTACATTGGGGCAGGCGCTGGGCAGACAATTGGGGCTCGCTTCAGAGCATTGTCTAGTGCCTATGCGGCTGCGCCGCCTCCGCCGCATGCAGACTGTGCGGGCTCACCAGCACCGCCACCTCAGTCATGCGGCCCTGCATCCTGCAGCCCGCCGCCGTCAGCCAGATCAGAGGTATCCAGAAGCCAGTGCTAGGGTTGTTGCGGCATGACCGCATAGTTTTCAGCGGCTGCCGTCCACAGCTTGTAATGCATCCCTTTCCGCCGATTCCGTTGTATGCGCTGTCTTGGCGCCGCGCTGCCCCGGCCGCCGCGCCTTGGCGCCGCGCTGCCCCGGCCGCCGCGCCTTGGCGCCGCGCTGCCCCGGCCGCCGCGCCTTGGCGCCGCGCTGCCCCGGCCGCCGCGCCTTGGCGCCGCGCTGCCCCGGCCGCCGCGCCTTGGCGCCGCGCTGGGTATCGAGTCCTCCCCTCCCTAGTGAGCGCGTCCACCTGCGCCTTGCGCTCGGGGCCGTCCTCCTCCGTCACCACATTCTGCAACCCCCACCGCGTGACGAACCACGCAGCTCCTTGCATGCGCTTGTACATGTGCCCAAGCACCGCCTGGGGACGCGAAGCTCCTTCTCGGTCATGATCGCCTTCACCCGGGCCTCCTCGAGCAGCGGACCGGCGTTAAGAATGGAAAACGTTTCCATGTGGTGCAAGCAGTCCTCCATGACCCAGCCGGACTGCACCGTCACCTTGCCTGACCCTGCAGTCATGGAGGGGAATGCCGTCACGCCCACGCCCACGCCCACGCCCGGGGGGGGGGGGGGGGGGGTTACCTTTCGATTCTTGGACACTGCAAACGAAGGGCGCAACCCGCGTTCAAAGTTGCTGGGTATCGGGACTAAAGCCTGGCGCCGGTCTTCCTGCTTCATAGCTCGGAATCCAATGTGGCCCTGCACGGTGACAAATTTTCTCCAAAAGTCCCTTCCCAAGCCAAAAAAAAACAGGTGGAACGGCGCGAGGGGGAAGAGGTTGATCATGCTGACATAGCCCAGGACCACATGCACATGGCACACGCCATGGCAGCCAGTGTTCTGCTTGGCCTCCGCCAGCCGGGTTGTGTTGAACGCACGCCGGGCAAGGTGCGTGATTCACTGGACAAGTCATCGCCTTCATGGACGGTTACCAAGCGAGCCTCCCCGTCCGCATCCACAGGGGGGTGCTCCTGGGCAGCCGCCATAGCCTCCACAACCTGCCACGCCGACCGGGCGGGTGCGTGTGATTCCATACAACCGCAGTTGAGTGGTGCCACCAGCACGCATGCCGGGCCCACTCACCTCTGAACGCAGAAGGCCCACAATGTCCCCGTCCTCGAAAACAGCGCGCCACTGGGTCGCCCCGCCGTAGTCCTCCAACACCCACTCGGTAACGACGCCGGTTATCACGCCGTAGTGCCATACTCCCCGGAACTTCTTGGCGATGACCTTCATGTAGAAGTCGCCGGGATCGCCTTTCCATATCACGCCCTCATCGCGGGTTCGACGCCCGCCGGCGGCCACGCAGGCGCGTCGATGTCCATACCGTCTTCGCCAACGGGGTCCTCCCCCACGCCCATCACATCGTCCACCTTCGAGCCGCCGTCGTCCGAGACCGGCGCCGGCGGGCCGTTTCCGACGGCTGCAGCTACTCCTGCTGCCGCCCCTGTTGTTGCTGCTGCTGCTGCTGCCGCCCCTGCTGCTGCTGCTTGTGATAAGGCGGCCTTGCGGCGCAACTTAGCCGCACGCTTCAACGAGTGGCTACAGTTCGGGAATTTTAGGAAGTGCCGCTCTCGCGCCATCTTATCACATGTGCCCGTCACGTTGCCCCGGCAGTGCTTGCATGAGTACACGCCATCCTTCGACACACTCGCTATCCATCCCTTTGCCGGCATGCCTGCTGCCGCGCGCGGGGGGCGGGGGGGGGGGGGGGTTGAGAGTTGGGGTGGATGTAACCCACCACCGGCAGGCAACACAGATGCGAGTGCGCGGCTGTCCGCGCTTGATTCAACGGTGAGCGGCGGTGACCGTGAGGCGACCCCGTACTTCATGCGCGTGCTGGGGCGTTACACAATCATCATCAGTTAGGGCGGCTGCATTAAAACGCGCACCTACGAACACCACCTACCGCCTACCACCTACCGTACCACCTACATCCGCCCACACCTCCGCCCGTCGTGCCGCACATCGCGGCACACCGCGGGGTCAGCGGTCAGCGATGTGCGGTCAGCGATGTGCGGCGATGTGCAATGAGTGCGTACATCCGCCTGTACTTAGCCCGGGTGCTCCGCGTCGGCGGGCGACACGCGAGCCCGCCTGCGCATATCAATTTGATGAAATTATGGAAACGAGAAATTCATATAGTACTTTACAGGTCGCGCGCGATAGTCGTCGCTACTGGGTATGAAATCCACGTCCCTCGTCCGTCCCGTATCGTCCCCGTATGTCGTCGTTCGTCACCAGTAGGGCACATTTACGTCACATCTGAATCTCACAGTGGGGGCATTGCGGGAAGACTTGTGTGTAATGTAAATACACACAAATCCAGCATGCGTGTAATTACATACCCAACCTATTTCTTTGCCGCACGGAATGTGCTAAAGGTGTGCTCTGGAAACTTGCGCTTCATGCTGGCATGTGTCTGCTTATGCTTCTCTCGCTGTAGCCACATGCCCAGTGCCCAGACAATCTGCGCAGCCATAACATCACCATCCCTTATTTTAGTGACATGTTGTGTAAACACCATGACTATAAATGACATCAAAATATAATTGCAGCATACCTTCATCACCACAATTGTGCCATTAGTCCTTGTGGCATTGAAGATTCTTGTGGCATCAGCAACTAGTTGGATGCTGAGAGAGTCCCCGGGTTTGATGTGCCCCTCCTTCAACAGTAGCCTAGCACGATGCTGAAGCACCAGCTTGAGATCCCGTGTGCTTGATGGAATGCTTTCCGTAGTGCTGAGCCCCACAGCAGCCAGCTCCTCCCCTTGCCCTTTCAGCATATCCTCCACTGATGGCCACTTGATCATCAAGTTGCCATATGGCTGCACCATCTACACCAGCTTCTCCATGTCCGCGCCCCACTTGGAGCTACAGAGGTTGACGAGAGTGACGCTGAAAGGCATCTTGAGATAGCTTCAGGTCAGTGTAGACCTGCACAGCGTTGTGCTCCCACAGCTTTATAATGGCCAACATGGTACGCCACTCTGCTGCTTTCAATTGATGTTTAAACTGGTTAGACTCCAATATGGAGGCCAGCAACTCGGGGTAGTTGGCTAGGAGGGCGCCTAGGATAAAGCGGGGGGGGTGCGCTGCTCGCACATCCGCTGGATGGCCCACTAGGTCCACCTCCTCCACGATGCCAGCCTCCTCCCCGTCAGCTCCATGCGCGTCGACATCACCATGCTGCTGCTGCTCCGCTCCTTCGTCACCGCCGGAAGGGGCTCCGAACCGTGCGCCGGGCCTGCCCTCCGCATACACAGACTGCCAGCTGTCGTCGTCTCCGACTGCGTGGGTGAGCCACGCCTCCAGCTGCTCGGCCTTGCGGCCGATGAACTTGCGCACCGTCGCTCGGGTCGTCGCCTCCCGCAGCTTGTAGGATAGGCCTGCCGGCCGCTCCCTCCCCGGCTTCTGGCCCCCGCCCTCCTCGTCACTGCCGCTGCCCTCACTGCCAGCTGACTCGGCCTCGCTGCCATTTGACTCAAACATGAGCCGTATATTGGCTTTTAGGCGCGCTACCTTCTTGTCGCGCTTCCGGCGCAGGATGTCCGCCTCCACTCGCGCCCTCTCCTCCGCCGCAAGTTGGGACCGCAGCTCCTTCTCCACATCTTTCTGCGTGTTGACAACCTCCCTCCAGCAACGCTCCGCCTCCTCCGAGGCCGTCGCTCTCTTCAGCATGTACTTGACCTCTGACTCGAGGTTTTGCAGCTGGGTCGACACACGAGTCGTCGCCGCTGATGCCTGCGACGACGGCCCGGCCGGCATGCCGCTGCCGCTGGCACCCACCCCGCCTCCTCCATAACCACCGGCATCGCCGTGGCTTTCTTAGACTGCCGTTTCTTTGACTTGTAGCCCATGGTACCCGGACGGGGGACGGGCGGGGAAGGGGGGCAAAAGACGTGGCTCTTGTAGGCAAAGATGTTATGCAAGCTGCTGCGACATGCCGTGGAGTGGCAGATGGTGCATCCCGACTGTACGCGGCCGCCATGTCGCCCCCACCGCTTGCGCACCAGCCGCCTCCCGCCGACACCGCATGTACAACCCCCAAAGGGCTTGGCATGGGTACCTACAAGGTCTCTAGACATAGGTCGGGCACTATGGTGACTGCCACTACGGCCAGAGGTACTGGAGGGCGCGCACGCGTACCCGCACGTTAAAATGTCCGATTTTCGGGCCCGGAACTGCGCAGTGCGATCTGTGATCCAGGCACAACAAGTATTATGCGAGCAAGTTCTGCAAGCAAAGGGAAAGACTTGTGGTGTTGTTTCCACCATACTAGCAGGCTACAAGCTCCGGACGTGATCAGCTCCTTGGAACGCCTGAAGCTCTTGAGCTCTGCTTTGACCGACTGGCTGAGTGCTGCCATGTTCTGCTCCTCAAGGTTGTCCTCTTCATCAGAATCAGATTGTGCGTCGTCCAATACAGCAGCGTCATGAGGTTGAGAGGCAGTTGCAGGTTGCACGGCTTGTGTGTTAGGTGGTTGAGTGGGCTGAGCACACCGCTCCATCTCCAGTAGCATGGTAAGGTGCTTCTTCAGAGCGATGAGAGCAGGGATGAGACACTTCTCCGTGTACTCAGACATCACCTTCCCGGCGGCATCCTTGTCTCCAAGCATCAAAACAAACAGTTGGCCCTTGCAGATTATCGGGTCCAGGTGCAACGCCATAATCTCATGAGCCTTGTCGGCTATGAAGGACATCAACGGCTCGCCAAAGCTGGGCGGACATGATTGGCAATGTGTTCTCTCATTGTGGCTCGCATCTCATTGAGTTCGAGGTCCAACCTAGACATAGCAGCACCACTGTCGGATATCACAAACACGAGCATATGCTAGTATTACATAATAATAATAACCAAGGGCAATTTATCAAAAAAACAGCAGCATGCACTTACGGGGACGGCGGGTCATGCTCTTCCTCCATGTCGTCCAGGTCACCATTCTCGCCCACAAACAGCTGGACAGATTTCAAGTGAAGGAGCGTTGGGTTCCAAGCCGACGTCTTCGTCCGCCTCGTCGCTGTCCTGCGCCACGACGTCAGCCGTGCGTGCGTCCTTGCCCGAGCTGCACTAGCTGCTCGCCTGGGTCCTCGGCCTCGCTGTCCGCCGCGATGTCGTCCTCGTCGCCGCCATCGGCTGCGGCTGCGCCATCGACCGCCAAAAGTGGGGCTTCCGTTTCGTCCATAGCGCCTAACTCTCTCCTTCAGATATGGGGAATAGTGCCGAGGTGGCAGGCATGCTGTAGAAAAGCATATGTGGAGGTGGGGCAGGGGAGCGCGACAATGCGCAGCATGGCGCGCGATGGAGGTTCGGCGACTGCATGTACGGTCGTACGTTATATACGGTTGGTGGTGGCTTAGCCGTAGATCGCATCAGAGTACCTGTATGTCCCGGCCGATTTTCACGGTTATTGGTTATCTGCGCTGCATGCGTTTTCCGGACAATATTGCAGGCTGCAGCGCAGTCGGTAACTGCAGGCTGCGGGCACTGCAGGCTGCAGTGCAGAGTATTACCGGCGCGCTACTGTCATACCCTACTACACTTAGGATTTTTCTGGTAATTTGCAACACTCGAGGGTAGTTGGCACTACAAAAATCGAGTCCGAAGGCATTTCGAGAAGTGCACGTAGCGACGGATACTTTGTACTACAACGCTTTTCGCAGGTTTATTGAATTTCAAAAACGACTAGGGTTTCCATCAAATACACGTTGATCATACGTTGGTGTGACGCCAACTGCTTTTTCGACTCGCGGGGATTATTAATGAAAATGGGGGTTGATGTCAATTTGGACGGTGCCGTTTTGGTACTTGTAATTTACCCACATGTAGTCGCTACATATCTCCATGTAATTGAAATAGATCCACATAGCACATAGCGCGTAGTCAAGACAGTAGGGTATGCGAAACCTTAATCAGATTTGGCACCCCAGGTCTGCCCTACATAAACTAGGGTTTGCCCCAAAAATGAAGCGTAGTGTACATACGGACTGGTGTGGATTTCAGAGGTGGAAAGAGCGGTGGAAAGAGACTTTGCAAGGGTTTTAATGTTGCCAGTCGTGTGCCGGGGGCGAATTACCTGCTAGTACAAAAACCCCATCGCTCATACTACATGCCGCAAAATAATAGGAACAAAGGGACAAATCCGTGCGATGAAGGTTTCATGCCACAAGGCATCGAATCGCTTCCTGCAGTATGCGGGCTCGGTATGGGTGCACCCTCATCCAACTAGTAGCCCATGCCACTCGTCGCACGGACGGATGCGGTGCCGTGCACTAGCGAAAACCGCAACAAACGGCCGCGGCGTTGGCGAATCGCGTGTAGTATGCATGCGAGATGGCCAGCCGCGTCGCATGAAACATACGCATTGTACAACTACAGTAGATAGGTTATTTCTATCCCCTATCCAAAAATACAGCATGTAGTCGCTAGGTCGATATGGTGCCTCTCAGGAATCACGAGCCCGTGCCCTCGCACGCTGCGGACGCTTCAATATGGCAAACATTCGGTTGCTAGTGTGCGCACTCGGCGGGCATTTTCCCCGTAGTATTACGCACTAATAGACAAAATCAGTGCAGCTACACGGGCACGCAATAGATAAGGCCGCGCGCTGGGAGCACCTACCGTGATATCTACATGTACTCGCCCCGCGGCCGTTGGCCCGCCGCGCCGGCGCCAAGACCGAAGGACTTGGGGCGTGGGAAGTCCTTTGGGCCTCGGTAGCGGGCGAGCGGTGCACGCAACGTGTGTGTGTGTGTGTGTGTGTGTGTGTGTGTGTGTGTGTGTTTGTGTGCGTGTGTGCGTGTGTGCGTGTGTGTGTGTGTGTGTGTGTGTGTGTGATTGTGTGTGTGTGTGTGATTGTGTGCGTGTGTGCGTGTGTGCGTGTGTGATTGTGTGTGTGCGGGTGTGTGTGATTGTGTGTGTGTGTGTGTGTGTGTGTGTGTGTGTGTGTGTGTGTGTGTGTGTGCGTGCGTGTGTGCGTGCGTGCGTGTGTGTGTGTGTGTGTGTGTGTCTGTGTGCGTGTGTGCGTGTGTGATTGTGTGTGTGCGGGTGTGTGTGATTGTGTGTGTGTGTGTGTGTGTGTGTGTGTGTGTGTGTGTGTGTGTGTGTGTGTGTGTGTGTGTGTGTGTGTGTGCGTGCGTGTGTGCGTGCGTGCGTGTGTGTGTGTGTGTGTGTGTGTGTGTGTCTGTGTGTATGTGTGTCTGTGTGTCCGTGTGTCTATGTGTGTGTGTCGGGGCGTAATGCCCACATGGATGATCCGAACATGCGCGCGTTGCGCACAAGGCAAGTGTCTCACACTTGCCCCAGCATGTAGGCGGGAAAGAGCCACGCACACCGGTTCCGTAAGGTGTTTGAAATGGGGCTCCCCAGTACTTTGCTTCATCGTGAAACTTCGCTGCATGATCCGAGACGCCTTGCGGCAACGACTACCCAAGACCAACACGGTCAAAGTCACACCACATCGTGATATCGAGCGCCCCACGTGCGGATTTACGAGCAGTATATACCAGAGTGGTAATAGATACACGCTCGCACTGATGTGGATGTGATGTCTTTGGAGGGAAGCGGCTTATTATATAGTCGCTAGCGACTGACGTTTAGTCGCTACTGGCACGCAGTCGGTGCGCGGAGCCGCTGCTCCGTGCTAGGGCTCAACGACGTTTTACCGCTGGTTTTACAGCGTGGTGCTCAACGTACCATTACCGTACCAGTATACCCGCCGCGTACTCGTACGGGGACCGTGCGGACCAGGGTTGTGCCGAACTCGGTTCAGCTCGGGGTAGTTCGGGAGTTCGGGCCGAAACCGATCTGAACCGTCTGAATTGAGTTCGGATTGAACTGCTTCGAAGATCGCCCGAACTAGCTAGGGGGTCTCCGAACTACGCCGTAACTCAACAGATATGACCCCAACAAGTTACCGCAGCGTCCGTACAGGGTACATGGAGATAAGGTGTTCTGCCCTAGAACCCCTAGAACCGCGCACGCCCTAGAACCCCTCCAGAAAAGGTGCACAAGCCGCCGTCCTGCCGTTCGGCACACACCACTTCCACACTCCAACACCCAAACCTGAACCATGTCCACAGTCAACTTGATATGGAGTCGCCGTCCATCAGTACTCATTATGAACGCGGCGATGAGTTAATGGACGACGTCGTCGAGTCGAAGGTCGAGGACGCCGACGTGGAGGAGGAGCTGCATGCCGCCAGCGACGATGCCAGCGCGCAAGCAACCGCCGGCGTTACTCCCCTGAAATGCGGCGGCGCAAAGGCGGCGGCGGAATCACCCGGAAGCGGGAAGTCGAGCGGGGCTTCTTTCTCCCATGTGAAGCAGCGCCAGAGGGCACGGCTGACTTTACTCACAAGGCTGGGGACCTAAAAGTCGTATGCTTAATCTGCCATGCCGCGAGACACCAGACCCTACACCATCAGTTAGTTTCGTGCAGCGACGAGCAGACGCGGCATTACGATTCGGACGGGAGGGGTTTCCCCCTCGCCCAGGCCCCCGAGGTACGGTGGGCCGGGCCCACGCCGCCGTGCTTTTCCTCCGCGGAAAAGCAACCCCGCCGACGCCCCACACCCTTCCTGTCTGCCGGCAGAGCTAAGCACCCCCATCAGTTTTATGGCGGAAGTTAATTTTGGTGGGGGTCGCACTCCGTGGTTGGGGTTGGTAGCTTTTTTCATGACAGTGCAATACATGACGCGCGAAGCCCCTCCATACCCACCCTCGCTTCCTCGCGCTAGCCTGTGTGGTGTTATCCTGCTGCCAGGTGCAACACTGGCGGCAAGAGAGGGCAGTTGGAATGCCGATTCTATTGAGGACGCCACAGTCCAACAGGTACGCAACGCTGCTGGAATGCAGGGCGTAGAGCGCGGGGGCCGTTTGATAGTGCGCGCTGCTGGCAGGTGGCATAAATAAAGTAGGCGTGTTGCGGGCGCGGGGCATCGATCTGTGGCAGAGCGGTGAGGCACAGGTAGGTGCGAGATATGTATGCGGCAGACATGCGCATTGCTGCTGGAGAGAGGGGCTGTCAGAGCGGAGAAGGGGGGAGGGGTGATAGAGCGGAGCAGCAGCGCTGGCGGGCATGGCGCTGCTGTCCACTGCATTTACAAGCTGCAGGGACGGCAGACGCGGGGCAGCGGAGAACAGCAGCGGAAGGGGGGAAGGAGCCAGAAAGGTGGGGGGGGGGGGGGGGGGGGGAGGGGGCTTAGCGCAGCGGCAGTCTAGATATGACAGCCCTATTAGACAGGCAAGTGCGCATGTGCGGCTAGTGCGCTGACTGGATGTAAAAAAATGCATTTTCATACTCCGTCCATTGACAACTCCCTTGCAGTTGCAGCCTCGGGCATCACCACGTGAATGCGTGCAACTGAAGGGGTGAGGGTTGATGTGGACAGCATAGTGTGGCCGTCAATATATCGACATCATATTTAGCACTGCTCAGCTCTCATCTCTATCAACGATGGCAGCAAGAATTACATGGGGGCAACCACAACACTGATAATATCACTGAATATGCACACGCAGTGGTGACAATGCCCGCATATAGATAACTAGATGAGGGCAGGGGGCGGGGCAGGGCTCGCTCTCGCTCGCTCAAGGGAGGGAGGGGGGTGTGGGGGGCGGGGGTGGAGGGGGGGCGAACTATATACACAGCCCCATAAAATCATACAGATGCCCTACCTTCAATGCTGTCAAAACATGTTTTGACATGTTCTGACGCGGCTGCCGCGGTAACCCGTACGGTGATAAATAGCGTTCGCTTATTATAATAACCGTGTTTATACGTACGATTGTAATAACACATGTATGTATAACCACGGTATATACATTCAGCGTTCGGCAGTTCAGCGGCAGTTCGGTGGCAGTTCGGATTGAACTCAGTTCGGTTCGGGCAGTTCGGTTGTTCGGTTCAGTCCGAACTGCGGTTCAGTTCAGTCCGAACTGTATTCGGCCGAACTCCCTGAGTTCAGTTCGGTCCGAACCGAACTCGACCAAACTCAGTTCGGCACAACCCTGGTCCATACGCGTGCGTCGTATCCGGAAACCCCTGTGGATACTCCGAACCCTGGTACTGGTAGTTACACATCCTGCTGCTGAGGTTGATTCTTCAAGCATGACGCAGGTTTTCATTTTGGCCCTAGAAAGAGTAGGTTGATACTAGGTCTAAGTAGGTCATTTGGGGTTTAGATCCGGATTCATAAAAAACCTAAGCCTTGGAAAAATAACCATATCTATTATTAAGCTGAATTTTCTTTAAGGTTGCCTACGTGAGACACACCCTAGGCGGTGTACTGAGGCAGAACCGCTGTGCAGATACCAGTACATACATGCTGATGGGAACGTATCAGTTTGTGTTCATAGAATTCGCCTCACAGCGACTATTTGTGATGTTCACGTCACAAAACGGTAGTTCACGTGTATGGCTACATTGGATACATTGGTGTAGCCATCATTGGACAACATTATATGATTGATATGATACATGATGGAGCGCAGGTCGGTGTCCAGGCGGCCAGGTAATGCAGCCACCCAAATACCATCGCATCAGTGCATACTCTAGATGAGTGCCCCCCCCCCCCCCTCCTTTGCACACATGCGTGCTCGCCCCCAAAATCATTACAGCATTGGCATGATCTCGTCGTTAAACAAGTACTTACCGTACTGCCGTTGCAATACCTACATGCCTTACATAATCAAGCGCAGCAAAGCACGAGTCGTTAGGGGGGTTTCCCTTCAGTGCCCCCCCCCCCCCCCCCCCCCCCCTTACATGTTCCCCGATCGAAAAATGGCCCCATGTTCCAGTCCCGCCGAGAGCCACACCCCAACTCTATGCCCATTTGCGCTACCACCCCTCAGTGGGTGGTAGGGTCCGTGGCGGGGTAAAGGGGCCTTGTCGTAATTAGGGCTTCCATATCCTACGTTTTGACACTATTCCAGCGTGTCCAGGATGGCACGTAGTTTCGCGCTCATGTCCGTGTCGTCGCGATCGCAACCGCTCAGCGTGGCGGCTTCATGCAGAAGAGCGGCTCTACGCGCACGCGGTGCAGCTTCCGGGCAGCACCCCTCGGCCGCTGTCATCAGGGACGACACAAACGGAGCCGAGCAGTGGCGCGAAATCCGCCGCAGCATTCCTATGGCAGAATACGCGGCGGTCGTCCTGTACAGCGCAGGGCGGAGGCAAGGCCACAGCAGCAGGTAAGTTCGACACGCCGGCGACGTGGTCTCCAAGGGAGCTCGGGTGCGCTTGCTTCCCGAGTTTCCAGGCACCGTCGCGATTGTCGCGATTGAACTCGCTGCCGTCGAACTCACCGCCCGGCCCCGCTGGTCAGTCAGCAGAATTTCCGGTGCCGCAGGATCGCACTGGCGCGGTCCTCTGGTTGTATTAGCTAGCAGCAGTGACAACGGCCTCGCATTATCTCAAGACAATAACTACGCGGGGAGCCAGCTTGGTTTAAGCCTCATCCCATCGTGCTTGCACGCACCGTGTAAGAACATTCGCCATGGTTCCGATGGACGAAAACTTTCGTCCGCATTTGACCTCTTAGGCAGGGGCAGATTTGTATTGTATTATTATACAGTACCAGTAAGGTACATCCTGCCTATTCAGGTAGCTCCTGTCGAGATGGATGAACAGGCGCCTCGGAGTGGCCACCGCCGTCTTGCTGGCAGCAGCGTCATGGAAGTAAGGTACATCCCTTGTCCGCTCGGTTGAGCGGTCGTCTCGTACGGGTATCGCATCCTGGCCGATGCATTTTCGGCAATATCGGCCCGGCGTGTCGTGGGTTTCCCCGGTTGATGCATTAGCCCCTCGGGGTTCGAATGAGGCAATGGTCTACGGGCTATGCCTGACCTACGACTGCAGTTGGAGCAAGAGGTCAAGTGCCGGGGGCTTTGGCCGATATGTCCTTATCTTTCACCAGTAAGGATCATACTGGATTATATAAGGATTATAGGCGGGATGCAGGCCGCCTCTGGGCGGATTGCTGGGTTGATCTTTTGGTACTACTCTAAGCAGTAGGTGGATTTGTCTCTGCCCATTTTGTAATTCACACCAGAAAGGATTATAGGGTACCAGTAAGTTATTCATATTCCCGCGCGGGCATGTACTGGTTTACGGGCAGCGACGAGGCAGTAAGACCAGTTTGACCAAAAGACACTCCTCTGCCTGCCCGGAGTCAAAGTATGCGGAACATAACGAAACTGTAGGAACTGTTCCTAGTTGGCTCCGGGTCATCGGCAGAAGCCGCGCTTGACCTCATGCGCCAACTGCAGGTCTGCGGGTCATGGGTCTGGCATAGCCGTTAGACCGTTGCATCATTCGAACCCCGAAGGGCAAACTGTTCCCAGAGCTTGCTGACAAGCCCGACGATTTGAGGCTCAAAGCACGGCAGGTTCTTATCGGTACGTCGGCGCTCGCGCTCGCACCCGAGACACTTGCGCCGCTAGGCAAGCGAGATTACGGTTGAATGATTTGGGGAAGAGGGTGGTGGTGGTAGTGGTGGTGGTGGTGTGTGTGTGTGTGTGGGGGGGGGGGGGGGGGGGCGGGAGGGCTTCGGCCGGGGCCAAGCGGCAGACTCGCCTGTCCTGGACGGGCTGTCGGCCCTCCGGCAGCTGGGTGGCCATCCACTGCACCAGCGCGTGCGCCGCGAGCACCCATGCCGAGCCGCGCGGCTCCCCCTGCTGCCACGCCTTGTCCAGCAGGCCGTCAAGCGCGAGGCGACACAGCAGCTGCGCCAGCTTGGCAGACGTCGGCAGGCGGGGGTCCCGGGGTCCGCGGCTCCCTCCCGCCCGCGCGCCTCCGCCCTCCAAGCCGAGCAGCTGCTGGCAGGTGCGCCATGGCGGCAGCAGGTGCAGGACCCTGCGCCGGCACACACACACACACACACACACACGCACACACACACACGCACACACCGTTAACAACTCCACCAGCTCAGGAAACCACGGGTGATGACACATGTGTCCATTTCATCACTACGTGTCCCGTGTGATGGTTGATCTACCTACGAGTACAGTACAAGTGCTCTAAATGTAGTCGAGCAAGCACAATCCTGAAGCACTCGAGATCAGAAGAGGCGACCGCCTGGCGTGTTACGGGGAGCCCGCTCATGCGTACCCGTACACAGCCCCACCACCACCACCACCACCACCAGGCTCGCATCCTGTACAGTACGCTTTGGCAATTTGTTATACCAACACTACACCGCAGTATAAACAATGACATCTTTTTGCTGACACGAAATGGCCTATATTTGATGACTTGTTTCATGCGCTGATTAGTTTCCGAATCGAATTCCAAAATGATTTTTAAATAGGACGGAAATTGAATTACCGTTTCGTAATAAGCACAGCGCTTTGAGTCGTCCGGGTAATCCTGGTAAAGTGTTCAAGCAGTAGTTCCTGTCTGGTGTATTGCGGGGGGCTTCTGGCATACACCCCCCTTGGCGCGCTCTACACGTGTCCTCCGCGACACGGGGATGCGGGGCGGTGGCGCGTGATGGAGGCTGACCGGGGGCGCACCTCTCCTCCGCCAGCTTGTGCCACACGTTGAGCTGCACCTCCTCCGCCGCGGGCGGCAGCAGCAGCATCAGCATGTGTGCGGCAAAGAGGCCGTCGCCGAAGGAGCTGGTGGCGAAGTGCGATGCCAGGCACTCTGCCTCGGAGACGTTTATCCAGTTGCCTGCGAGGCGGAGGGGGGAGCAGAAGGGGGGGAGGGGGGGGGGGGGGGGGGGGGCTCAGCCCTGGGTGGTGCCGATGCGGTGTTAGGGTCACTGCGAATAACAACTTGCCCTGCCTGCCAGAGGTCAGACGTAGACGAGGGAAAAGCGGAACTATTGCGCATGTTCTTATCGGTGGCATGCAGGCCCGATTCGAGGCTTGTTATAAGGGTCCTTGCGGGTGTACCGGCACCCGTGTTTGTAAGTACTAGCCAGGCCTGCATTTTACGTAGTAGCCACGTCCGCATTGGCAGCACGTCCATGCACCTGAGTATTTGCACCCTTGTTATGTACCACCATTACGTACTGCTCAATATGCCGGTACTCACGGGCGAATAGGATGAGTCGTTGGGGAAAGGATGGGCCACTGCGATCGCGCCTGATCGACTACGCGCTAACTCGGACCAGCTGCTGCCACTGACGCCATTCCTTCTACGCGAGATGCGGTGACGATAATGCAGTATAAACAGAAATCATTTTGGCGCAACTTCGGCAGAAACACGTCATGGAATAACTTTGCGGGCTGGTAATTGTGATTGGTTTCTCAACTATGCGGAGCTACAACCCGGACGGAGGGGGGGTCGGAGCGGTGCTTGAAGCTGCTGCTGCTGCTGGTGATGATGAAAGCAGAAGCTCCCCCCCCCCCCCCCCCCCCCCCACACACACACAAGTATGATTTGATGGCTTTGTTGAACTCAATGGTTCTTTAAAATGGAAGGGAATCGCTCAGTCTCAGAGACTCACAAATCTTAATCAATACGATAAGCCTCAAATCGGGCTAGCATGCAACCTATAGGAACACAAACTATAGTTCCACTGAAGTTTCGTCTACGTTTGACAGGCGGGGCAGGATCTCATTCGCCGTGGCCTTACTTACTACCGTGTCGGCGCCCATGTCTACAGGACACAGCGGGAAACAACCCGTTCACGTCCCGCATGTATAGCGAACAAAGGGAGACTATGCACAAGGGGCGCAGCCATCCGCCACGCACCCGGCTCCTCCTCCTCGCGCAGCATGTCGTCCCAGCTGCGCTGCGCGACGGCCGCCTGGGCCCACCGGTTGACGGGGTCGAGCCAGCCACTGCCCGCCGGCTCGGACGACGCCGGGGTGCCCTGCGCAGGGAGGTTTAGGTTTCACATGGCGTAGGGTTTCAAGACCTGATGCTTCTGATTCTGTCTGTGTTGGAGCTTTGGCCATCATCAGGGCGCAAAGAAATAGGGCACCAAGGGAATTAGGGTTTACTACACTTAACCTAAAATAAGACCCCAACAAAACCCTTCATCACCATAAAACCCCCGATAATTTTGGGGTGTAGGGTTGTAAGGCTGATGATTAAAACCTGGAACCCATACATTGTAAAACCCTACATGGAAAACCTTTCGAATGGGGCACCTACCTGTCCGCTCGTGGCTTGGCGCACTGTCATAGCGGGCCCAAACGACAGCATCACGGAGCTGTGCAGCCGGCGGCCCGCGGGGATGGAGCCGAAGGCGGGGCAACCTGCGCGGCTGAGCGCCAGCGCAAGGCACAGCGCCGCCGCGGTGCTGCTGTCGGCACAGTTGCCGCCCTGCGATGAACTGGGCGGGCGGCCTGGGGACGCGCGGCATCAGCCTGGTTGTTAGGTGGAGGAGCCTCCCCTCGGCTGCATCCCCACTACTATCCGCAAATTCCCTGTTTACTGTCATCCCCCGAACGACATGAAAACACGAGACGGATATATCTCTGTGTGTGATTCGACCGCTTCATACGCAGCGAGTTGAGGTGGGAGTTGCTGCCCAGTGCACGAAATACATGTTCCATTCCTACAGATGTGAGCAGTACCCACTACGTTGTTTATCTGGAAGCCTTTTGTCACCAAGCTCACAGTAGTATCAATGCCGGACACGCTCCTGTCTTGCACATGCAGTAGCTGGCACCGACGCAGCAGCATAACCGCGTTGTTGCTCATTGGGGCGCCCTGTCTCCCGGCGATTCCGGGTACCCGAGTCTGTGTCGGTATCGGTGTTAGGAACCCCGGCGGCCCGAGATTCAAGGGAAATACGACAGAATGGGGGCAGCAGGTGAATCTTAAGAGTGATTGCAACTGGTTGTAGGCAGTAGTGCCCACAGTGCGCCCAATTGGCCGGGCATGTTGGTGTTGCTGAGACGTAGTGGTAGGGCTCACACGGTATAACCGCACAACAGGGACAGAAGGGTGCAGTCTGGCGGGTGCAAGGGTCGGAGGTGGGGGGGATCGGGGGGGGACCTGCGGCCTCCCACAGCATCCACTCCGCCGGGGTCGGCAGCCGCGAGCCGACCGGCTGCACGGGCTGTGACAGCTCCAGCCCCGACAGGCGGGCGGCGCCGTCCACCGAGGCCAGCCCCTCCGAGACCATGCCCAGCCACGCAAAGGAGTAGCCCTCCAGCAGGCGCTGCCGCAGCTGCGACGGGCTGCCCAGTTCCGGCGCCTGCGGCAGCGGGAACGCACCTGCAGCAGCCAAACAACGGGCGGCGTGCCGCAGCGTCAGCCCCCCCCCCCCCCCCCCCCTCCCCCTTTGCCGTCGCTGCGCTCCGCGATGACGCGCTAGCAACAGATAATGATTATGGAGCCGGTGCGAGCTTAGTAAGCTACATCTGTCGTCTACTATGACTATTGGGAGAAGGTGGCTAGGGGACGCCTGATCGCACTGTTTGCACCATCTTGTCCCGGTGTTTGAGCCATTTGTCATTGTCGACTTGTTGACGGATGGGTGCAGCGCTGACGCGGATGTCCTTGGAAAGCTACCTCAATTTGTATTGTGACCATGCACGCCCGGTGTTCAAGATAGGATTGCGGCCCCGCTTGCTGAAAAGAAACCCGGCACGCTGTAGGCTGGTCCGCTGGCCGCAAAACCATGGTTGGGTTTGCGCCATGAGATCGGAAATGTCGGACATTTCGAGATGTATTCGTGGTGTATTCTGACAGATCACAGGTCTCCCCTCTTCTCAATGGTGTCAAAAGCAATAGCACACCATACCACACCACACCACACCACACCATACCATACCATACCATACCATACCATACCATACCATACTACACCATGATGAACCCAACACATGGTTACGGAGCGCATACCATGTAACGCAAGGTAAAAGAGGTCAAGGAGCGCGGATCTAGCGGTTGATCCACTAGGGTGGCAGGTGGACAGGGGGCGCGCTCTCACCCTGCGCATACGCCAGCTCCGCCAGGCAGTGCCGCTGCCTTGAGTGGATGCCCCCAAAGGCGAGGAGCTCCGCCGAGGCGCACTCCAGCACCGCGGCCGCGCGCGCCGGCGCCAGCGCGCAGCTGATCGCCACCAGCGCGCTCTCCTCCGCGCCCGGGGGCAGCAGGCGCAGCGCGCCGAGGCACGCGCCGGCTTCGCGCACGCGCTGCAGCGGGCTGGGCGCCGCTCCGCCTGCGGGCTGGCGGTCCACCAGCTGGGAATGGCGCCGGGTGGGGAGGTAAGGGGGGGGGTTCAGCCCATCTCCAGGAAAGACAATCTCCAATACACTGTGGACCCTGAACTCGCCCCCTCGGACAGGGATATGGAGGGGCCGGACAGGTTGTCCAGACCGTGCGGACGTAGGGCCCGCACCAGTGCCAAACCCGTTGATTGTCAGCATCAGATGCACAGCACGGCCCGCAACGAACCGTGATCTCGACATCTAGACATAAATTCTCTCACATCAGGCATAATCATGTAGGTCGGAAACAAAAAAGACGCGCCGGTATCAAATCAATAATGCACTATTGAATCCACCGGGGGTTGGGGGGAGGAGGGGGGGGGGGGGGGGGGGGGGGGGGTTCACCTGCAGCGTGATCAGGAGCAGCTGTACGAGCGGCTGGCGCGCCTGCAACGCGAGCACGCCGCCGCCGATCGGCGCCGTGCGCTCCAGCGACGCGGCCTCCGCCGCGCAGCGCCCGACAGCGCCGGCGCAGCGCTCGGCGACGTCACACAGGAAGGTAGGCACCGGGGGTGGCGCGCCCCCCGCCGCCAGCATGCGCACCGCCGCCAGCAGCGCGTCCCCGGCGGCCGCCTCCAGCATGTCTGTCTCCTCGGCCGCGCGCGGCGTGGCAACGCGGACAGCCAGCGCCAGCAGGGCGCCGGCAAAGGTTTCGCTCCCGGGCGCCTGTGCGCCTGGAGGCTGCAGCAGGCGGGCGAGCAGCGCCTCCGAGGCGGGCGGGGCCGGCGATGCCCCCGGCGGCCCGGCCCACACGGTGGCCAGGAAGTGCATCACCGCAGCCACGGCCCCCAGCTCGGCCGCCAGCTCGGCGCGCGCGCCTCTTGCCGCGTCGCCCGGGGTGGTTGCGGCGCCCATTGCCCTGGCGAGGGTTTGGAGCCGGCTGCCGTCCAGCCACTGGCTGGCCTCTTGCGCCACACCAGCCACGCAGCCTGTCCAGGGCAATAGCGGGCATGCTCACAAGAACAGAGGCCTGGCGAGCCACTACATCCCCCCTCCCCATCCCTCCTGTTTCTCCTCTGTCCCCGGACAGCGGCTGCACGACAGCTCAGCGGAGGCCGCATCGGATGGCATGCCATATCAAAAGACAGTCACAAACACACACATGCCGACATGCAAAAGTGTTCGTTCGGGTGCCGGTGCATCTATAATACTCTACATTATAAGCCTCGAATTGGGCCTGCATTCAACCTATAAACACATTCGCTATAGTCCCGCTGTCGATTCGTGTGCATTTGACCTCTGGCAGGCAGGGCAGGTTCCTATTGGCGCTGGCTTTATTGGCGCGTCGGAACCCCGATATGTATATGTATATGTATACATTATTGACATGTAAACACTGTTTACAATATGGGTATGTCTCGACTGAGTTGATAAAGCATGCGTTGAAAGCATTCTAGAATTATGGCCTTATCAAAACAGATGACATGGACAGCATGGAGGACCACACACACACATAAGCGCGCTCATCTCTGCGTGCAGGCAGCTGTGGCCACCGCGCACGCACCTGGGCTAATCATCTGGTAAGGTGGCGGTTGGCTGCTTGAGCCACTGGCTGGGGCGGCCGCCGTCGCCATCTTGTGTGCGTGGCGTACGAGGCTCTCCAGCAGCACCCACGCCTCGGCCGCCGCTGCGTACGCGGCGACGCCCTGCGCGGTGCACATGAGGCGTCAACCCACCCGACTGGCGAGTGATGGCGCCTGCACCGGGGCTGTGGGATTATTACAGCAGCGCACGGTGCTTGTCATTGCAGCACACGCGCCATACAGGCGCCGAGTATAGAGGCGGCATTATACATCCGGTGTGCCGTCCGATGTCACGGTGCTCAACCAGGACACATACGGGTGCGGATGCGGTAATCATAATCCTGTGAATAAGAACCTGCCCGTCGTGCCAGAGGTGAAATGTAGAGGTGACTATTGCGCAAACTATAGCGAATGTTCTTATATGTTGCATGCAAGCCCAATAACAGGCTTATAGCAAGGTTCGCAACTATAAACATGTCTGTGGTGCATGGGGGCATCTGTAAGATGTGTATCTTGGAATGAACTGATATTGGTGTAATTTGGGGGTCGCTCGTCGCTTGGAAGGGGCGCCGGGTGTCACCTGCTGGGGCAGCGGCACCCCCAGGTGTGGCGCCACGGAGGGATACATGTCGTCCATGTGGCCTAGCGGCGGCGCGGCGCCCGCCCAGCGCGCCGAGGCGCGCCACAGTCGCCACCCGGAGCGGCGCAGGTCGGCGCGCTCGCTCAGCAGCGCTGCGCGCGCTGCGCTCGGCACCTCCCGCTGAGCAAACACTGCGCGGGCGGCTGCAGGCACAGGTAGCCGTCAGCACAGGTAGCCCAGGCAGCCAAAGCGACTGCAAGGAAGGACTTTATTTGTCTTTCGGTCGCCAGAATCGTCCGTGCAGGCTACTGGTGACACGGCTGCGTGTTCACACCGGACGCAGCGATGTGTGTTATATATGATGTGAGGAAAGCTCAAGACGCTGGGTACATTGTCAGCAGTGCCAGGTGCGTGCCAACGCGGCACTGTTCGATTGCTACATTAAGTACCAGATGAGGGCAGGGTGAGTATTGTTGACGCGTTGCTGCGGGAGGAGGAGCGCTAACCATGCTATGAGGCGCTGGCTGTCATTCCAGCGTGACCATGCGGGTATTACAAAAGGATTAGCCAACGCCAGGTTTCATTTTCGGCTGCGGTCCGTTAGCGAATCGTGCATTAACCCGGCATGCTGCCAGACGCCGCGTGGGCATACAAGATTCCGACCAGCCGGTGTGTGTGTGTGTGTGTGTGTGTGTGTGTGTGTGTGTGTGTGTTGGGGGGGGGGGGGGGGGGGGGAGGGGGGGGGGGGTGATGCCAATGGCAAAACAAAAGTTGTTGTTGCTGCTTCTGTTGGTGGTGGTGGTGGTGGTGGTGCAGCTGCTGATGGTGATGATGGTGATGCCGGTGTTAGTAATGGCGGCATCCTCGACGACGGCGACGAAGGCAATAACAGTGACTATGAATGATGATGAGCATGGTAGCCGTGATCGTAGCCAAGATGACTGTAATAATGCTGTCAACGGTGTCGGTGGTTATCACGGTGTGCATAAGAATGGCGGTGTGTGGCGTCCAGGCTAGGGAAGGCAAATGAGGCGGCAACGCACCGGCGGGGGAGCTGTCGGCCAGCGCGGCCAGCAGCTCCAGCGCCCCAGCTCGCACTGCTTGCACTGCTGCGGCCCAGGCCTCAGGCGCGCTGGGCTCGGCGCCGGACGCCACGGCGGCGACAGCTGCTAGGAGCCCCGGGCAGCGCGTCACCTGGCACAGGCACAGGCGGGTGGGGCGCAAACAGACAGCGTCAGCAATGGGCGCACACCCCTGTGCCCAGCAGCATAGCAGCCAAGATACAAGACTTGGAACGTCATGTTCATGCTCAAGGTGTATAGTAGCGACATGGCATTGACAGGACATGACATTGACAGGACATCACAAGGTGACCTGACATGACATGAGGTGTAAAGCAGCGGATGTATCAGCAAGAATACGCGAGCATGGCAGCATGCGCAGTATGCAGGGACTTTACAGTTGCAAACACCTGGACAGTAGAGCACAGAAGGAGGAAAGGGAGGGAGGAGAGGGGGGGAGGGGGGGGGGAGGGGGGGGGGGGGGGGGGGGGGGGACCTTGAGGACGGTGGACGGCCCTGCGGCGGCCAGGGCGGTCAGGATGCTCAGCAGCGGCTGCACCGCACCCGCCACCCTCATCTTGCCGATCAAGAAGGTCGCGCGCTCCAACAAGCCGCGCCGAAGCATCGCTGAGCACCGTCACAGAGGATGACAGCAGTCAGGGGGAACAGCGCAAGGCAAGGCGAGGGGGGAGGGGGGGCTGTTGTCTGTTGCCGTAAAGCTATGTACAGGATACCCTTGATACGCTTGACAACAGGTACTGCTCGATCGAGTGCCGCGCGAGGTGCAACTGTATTCAATTTACAGCACTGCGATATACAAATGTTATTGTGTCTGCGGTGTAGCATCAGTGTCACAATGCAAGAAGACTTTCCTGGACATGGGCATGCAGCTTCAGGGTGTGTGACAAATGCGCAGAATTATATGTGTCTATATATCACAGAGTATTGTGGTAGGTATGGCACAACCAGGGTCGTGGGGCCGCTTGGCGCTCCGGCCCTTGCGCATAGAACTCCATGATGTAAACACGGTATCACCCACTCGTGCATCCGCACAGACCACATCACACAGAGTGGACTCACATCCAACGAGCTCTCCCTGGTTGGCACCAAACAGGGTGGCACACGAGGGCTGCCGCGGGGAATAATTACAAATCTTAGGTGTAATCCCTTTCGGAGTATATGACTCCATGTGGGATTCAATGTTACAGATATGTTAATGGTGTGAAATAATAACAGAAAGCAAGGTGATAACATGGGTTATCAGAGTTAGAGTTTCAAGGTTGTTACAGGGTGTAAGGGTACACAGGGACTTATGGCAGATGTTCTAGGGGTTGGGTCTTTAATTTCCAAGGGGTGAAACTGTCACATTGCAATGCTGATCCATGGGACACTAGCAATGGGTCCCTTCGCTAACAACACAGTCCCGGACATGCTGGGACTGTTAACACGGCTATCATTATTGTATTTAGAAAGCACTATTGAGACATAATGCGGACACAATAATTGCGCCTTTTTGTTTCCTAGGGTTAGAAAGTATGATGGGTAATGATGGATGCAAAAGATATCGCTTCGGGGGTGCGCGACGGGGCCTCACCGGCCGCCGGGTCCGCGGCGTCGCGGTCCGCAGTACTGCGCCCCCCCAGCTCTGCCGCCGCCGCCTCTTCGTCGTCCTCCCCCGGCCGCGCCCTCCCCACACACCCTTCCCGCTCGCGCGCGCCAGCCAGGCGGCGGCCACCGGGGCCCCCGCCAGCGGCCGGCGCGCCGCAAAGGCCGCCGCTGCGCGTGCGCCGGGCCCTCCCGCCAGCAGCGCGCGGATGGCGCCCGCGGCCGCCGCCACTTCCGAGGGGCTGCTGGAGTCCAGGGCAGCGCGCAGCAGCTCCACCACGCCCGAATCTGCCAGGCTGGCCGACCACACGTCCGCCCACAGGATGCCTGCGCGGCCAACCAGCACCACCCAGCCATCAGAAAGAGAGGCAAGCGCATCATAATCCATATATGGCACATATAATATATATATATATATATATATCACACACACACACACACATATATATATATATATATATATATATATATATATATATATATATATATATATATATATATATATATGCGGTTTACATATGGCTTCCGGCACCGCATTGAAACCGCTGCTAATGAGAGCCTGCCCTGCCTGCCAGAGGTTGGATGCAGTCAAAAATCAGGCGGAACTACAGCGAATGTCGCCCAAGGCTGCCAGTTAGCCCAATTTGAGGCTTACACTAAGGGTTCTCAAGGATATCCTAACATATATATCTGTATGTATGCATGTATGTATGTATGCATGTATACGTTTATGTACATCCATATATGACATACGTGAGTTGATAAGTCGGTCTGCAAAGGCACACACATGGCACAAGGCCGGCGTGTTGACGTATTGCAGGAGTGCCCCCTCCAGCTGTGTGGCCGTGAGCCTCTGACTGCCTGGCTGGCTGTCGCGTTGGCTGTGCCGCAGCAGCGCACTCACCCGGCCAGGCGCTGGCGCCCGCAGGGGCAGCCGCACCGCGCTCCAGCACGCCCTCCAGCAGCCGCAGCGCCGCGAGGCGCTGCGCGCCCACCGCGCTGCGCGCCAGCAGGCCTGCCTCGCGCAGCGTGTAGCCCTCCGCGGCGGCGGGCCCGCCCTCGCCTGCGCGCAGCGGGTCGCGCAGCAGCACCTGGGCCGGGCCGCCCGGAGCTACCCCTTCCGCCATGCCCACCGCCTCGCCGGACAGCCCAAAGCGCAGCCGCGCAGCTGCCGCGCCGGCCGCTGTTGCCGCGTTCCCCGCCGGTGATCGTGACGTGTCCACAGCCCCAGCCGCAGCACCGGACGGGGTGTGGCTGATGGCGTAAGGCGGCGCCTGCACCGGTGTCGACGTTGGCGGAGGTGGGGGCTGTGCGCTGGCGGGGGCGGGCGCCGCCACGGTGCCTACTCGCCAGGGATAGGGATGGCAGAGGGTGAGATAAGAAAGCATGTGGTTTGGCTGATGGAAGGTAGCACAGGGCGGGATGCGTCAGGGGAGAAACAAAGGCGGCGGGGGAGGGTAGCAGTGTGGAGTTGGTGGGGGGGGGGGGGGGGGGGCAACCCTGCCGCCCCGCCTTCAGGAACTCGACAATATCCGGAGAAAGCTGCGCCATGAGCTGCTGCTGGGCCTCCGAGATCTGTCGTGTGCAAGGGGGGGTAGAAGGTGAGGGTGAGGACCAGGGAGGCGAGGGAGAGCCCCCGCATGGACAAAGGGTGGAAAAACGGAGGGCAGGCCGACAGAGGGGGGGGGGGGGGGGGGGGAGCGGGGCTCACCTCCGCGTCCGACATTGCGCCCAGCAGCTTGGCGCTCTCCTGTGCCGCGAACGCGGCGTCTTCGTCTTTAGCCCCAGCAGCTGCTGCCCGATTGGGGAGGCCATACAGGGGGGGGGGGGAGGGGGGGGTTCAGCTGGCGCCGCCTGCGGGGTGATCTCCATGATCCGAGCCAAGCCTGGCACCCAACACTGCTAACAGGCAATGCGTGGCAAAACTTCTGTTGTCCGTTCCGCCAACGGGGTGCTGAGTTGTTCGTGAGGTCAGCCCGGTGAGAGAGGGAGCCGCAGAGAGGGAGCCGCACCTGCACTTCCACTTTCCGCGCCCGCACCAGAAGCGGAAGCGGCAGCCGAAGCACGCGCCCTGCTCGCTGTGCTTGGCGCCCGGCGGCTGTGCGCTGGGGGAGCCACGCTGCCGCCCACTTTGGCTGTGGCTGTGGCTGTGGCTGTGGCTGTGGGCGCCGCCGGGGCGTCCGTCGGCTTGCGGCGACGGGCAAACTGGGTGCAGGCGGCACAAGGGCGGGTTACACTTCTGGGAAGCTCTGGGCACCGAAATACTACCCGTAGACGAGGGATTCGGTACATGGGTTGCTGAACAATGTGTTAAGGCAGCTGCGGGCGGCAACATGCCTGTGAGAAGCCGCAATACAAGCCTCACATTGGGGTTGCATGCGAGCTGCAGGACCACCCCCTACAGCTCCGGAGTAGGTTTGTATCTGACCTCTGGCAGGGCAGGTTCTTATGTGCGGGTGTGTTCTTCACACATAGGTTCTTCACACTTGGCCTTCAGAGGGCCAGGCACGGGCCTTGCCCTCTGCCGCGGTAAGCGTGGATTCGTGCGGTCATGGCAGGCTGGCGGAGGGCAAGGGGCTGGAGCAGGAGAAGGGAGGGGGAAGGGGGTGAGGTGTGAGGGGGGCCGGGGGGGGCGGGGGGGGGGGAGGGGCTCACGAGCGAGCGCTCTCCATGGCCGCGATGGTGCGGCACCGGGAAGGGCGGCCGCGCAGGGCCCGCCACCCCCGGCGGCAGCGGCCCCCCCATCGGTGCCGGCGGCTCTGGCTGCCGCTCCACCACCTCACCCACCACGCCCAGCAGGCCGCCGCCTCCCGCGCCCACGGCCGCCCCCGCGCCCGCCGCTCCCTCCTCCTCCGCACCTGCCTCTCCCTTTGCAGTCGTAGCTGCCGGATCTTCCTGTGCCGCCGTGGTGGTGGCGGCTGGTGGTGGCTTGGGGGCGCTCGCGATACGGCGTACCGCGGCAGCGGGCGGTTTCTGGGAGTTGAGAAACTCCATCTGCCCGGGGGGAAACGGGGGGTGGCCAACGATCATCGTACCTTTGGCAGGAAGAGATTGCAAATGTGACTGTGTGAGACTGAGGGTGAGAATGATGGTTTGTGGGCGTCAGCTAAGGGATGGGGAGGCGGGGACCACTTAAGATGGCTGCTGATGAGCGCCCATCGCCGTCAGGGCAGCGAGCTCAGGCACCCCACCAAGACCCAGTGCCTTTTGCCCCCCTCCCCCCCCCCCCCCCCCGCGCCCCCCCTGGCCATCCCTCGCCCAGTCCAGTATGTTCCCTGATGCCACTCACTGCCCAACCGTTACCCAGAACGTACGCAGCTGCAGGCGCGGGGCACCGAGCCGACCTCACGTCGCGACAGGAAAGGGGGGGGGGGGGGGGGGGGACCTGCTCCCGAAGCAGTGCCTCCTCGTCGTCGTCATCGCCGGCGGGCCCACGGCCGGCCCCGCGCGCCGAGGGCCGACGGAAGGCGCCGCCGCCGCCGCTGTCGGCGTGATCCATATTGCGCCGCCCGATACGACTGACTAGGTGAGATGCGGGGCTACAGAGATGGCGAGGATAGGGCGCTGGACGGGGCAGCTCAGCCTGCTTGCCTGATACCGCCGGCAGGCGCTGAACAGAGCAGAACACAGTAAGTTGTGGCCCCTTGCTGATGTGTTGCTCCTTCGCCGTTCGCAGCAACACCTAGAGCTATAAGGACTTACAATTCCTGGTATGGGTCGCCGTCCGCCGTCGCAGCCCGGCACGGCGCCGCTCGTCGGCGAGGACTGTCGGCGGCGGCTTCTCGCAGGCCGATTCATCCTCTGCTGATCTCTAATTCGGTACCGGTATTGGTATCATTTGCGGATTTATGCTCGTAGATCATTATCCTCGAGGATGTCGATATTTTAATATTGCGCCAATGCAATTTTACCGGTGGACACTCGGTCAGCTGACGATTTTACGTGGCGCTGCGACATTCAGCAAATACGGTACCCTGTAGCGACTACATGGTCGCTAAGGCGACCCAGCAGACACAACTAGCGACCATGTCGCGACCCACTCCAGACACAGCTCGATGCAATCCGTATTGCAGAAGCGTGTGCAGAAGTAGTCGCTAAGCCAGGGCAGCTCAACGTCGTCTGTCGACGACCATGAGATACGCCCAGGTATATTCGCTAATAGATGATCCTTAGATAGCAGCGGCCCGGATAATTACTGAGGAGTTACTGCCGGCAGTAGAGCCTGAAGAGGAGCTCCGCGCACGGACGACGATCGACCAGCATTCGGTCATCGGTGAGTCGGCCCACACACGCCTGCCTGCCTGCGCGGAATACTTCGTTGTTGCCCTCAACTTTCCGCCCCCTGCGCTCACACCCCCGGACGCATAAACCCCCCGCCGGCAGCTCATGCCAATACTTTCGGCGTAAGGCTATGACCGAGTGTAGCTTTGCCGAGCGGCTGACGGCTTACCTGGACGGGGCGGCGGTGGAGAAGGCGGTGGGCGACTTCATGGCCGCCAACATGAAGACACTTACCTTCACGGAGGTGGACGGGGAGCAGGACATCGAGTCGTACGGGTGCGCCCGATATGAGGACACCCTGCTGTGATCTGTAGCTCGCACAGTGGCGCCTAGCAGCAGGGGCAGTCGGGCGTCTCTGACGTGCGGTGGCATGTCGCTGCTCCGCAGGGTGTTTGTCAAGTTCACACAGCTGGTGCAGGAGAAGCTTCAGGTGCGCAGAGGCAGCTTAAAATGCCATGCTCGGGCAGGGAAGTGACGGCTCTAATCTCGTCAATCATAGCGCAAATTCATAGTGGGTGTGGACGCACCTGTGAGAGCCCGTGTGATGCGACTACAATTGGGCTTGCAAGCAACCTATGAGAACATTTGCTATAGTTTCGTCTGAATTTGGCCTACTCTGACAGGGCGGGCAGATTCTTATTCGCAGTATTCTTACAACCATGTCGGCACGCGTAGGGCTTGAGAGGCCGCAAACGGTCCCGTCAAGTGTGTATGCAGTAAAGCACTTACGAACTTCCATTTGCCACAGGATTTTCTAGACAGTGAACGCCTTAGCCATGAAGACTTCCACCAGCAGGTGTGCGCGCCACGCCCTCAGGCCCTCCCCTGCTGACTGTTGCTGAGCAGACAGGTCCGTAGATGCAAATGGATGGCGTCACCAGTTCTGTGGCCCTGCAACGCAGTGCCAGCTGGCCGCGGACTCCGGCAGCGAGGGCGCTGCGCTGCTGAGCCGGCTGCTGGCCATGCTTGATTACAATGCCTTCATGGACTCGGCCATGGACTTCTCGTGAGTGTGGCCGCTGCTCCCCGTCACCCTGGCTGCGGGAAAGGGCCCTGAATGCATTTTCACATGAGCGTCTTGAGCGCAAGTTCTTGATTGACAGCAGTGTCCTGCACCCACAATCCCCCCGGCAGTCCGCCGGCAGACGAGGATGACTGAGGCAGAGGGCGGGTCCACAGTCTGAGGAGCTCTTTTTGCAGCTTCAAACAATACGATGATCGCAACACCCCGGCGAGGTGCACGCGAAGCTGTTGAAGCCCGGGTCCCGCTATACAGCACCTCGACACGCGCGCGAGAGCAGGGACTGCATAGCAGGGCAGGGGCGCCGATGGCTGCAGCCATGGCTCGCTGAAGAGTGTGTGTCAGCCTAAGAGTGTGCCGGGGCTGGGGCGGGTGCAGTTGCGGGTATCTCCCGTCACCAAATCATAGAGACCGGGCGCAAAGAGAGAGAGAGAGAGAGAGGGAGAGCCATTCATTGTGGCAGCGATCTTCATCCTCAAATATTCAGACGTCGACAGGAGTAGTGTATGTGATCGGTGTAAAGAACACCAACGGCTGCCTCACCTTTGCACTGTTGGCACAGGCGGTAAACCACTTGTACCGGGATCGCAGCAGCACCGGTATGGTGGAATGAGGGATGAATGACACAAGTGAATACGTGTGGAGTGAACCCAAATAGTGCCTCATGCATCTGCTCCCTAACCGTGGCCAGACACGGGTGTCGTGCAGCGCACAAACACAACAGTATGCGGATGAATAACGCTTTTGAAGCCCCCCCCCCCCCCCCCCCCCCCCCCCACCGCGAATAGGAAAGAAGCAGAAAGATGATTCCGAATACGGAGAAATGATTCCGAATACAGCACGAATATTTCAACCCAAAGGTGCAAAACAATTCATTGTTTTTCGGCCCCGCGGGATCTACGGTATCTGCCGCAAGGCGTCTTCACAGTGCATGCCCTGCGCAGTGCGCTGATCCATGACCAGTCACCTTGCAAGATGGAGGCTCACATGTAGCACGAAGAACGCAACTAGGCAGTGAGGGGCATGCTCTGAAGGGGCAAGCAGCAAGGCCTATATTTACACCGTCTGCCAGCCTCACAACAACTCTGCAAAGACTCCAACTAATACTTGCTAGGTCACGCCTCTCTAGCAGCCGACCAGTGGCTACAGTGATTGGCGTGCTGGCCTCCGCTGGGCGGGGCCGGAAAGGGGGGGGGGGGGGGGGGGGGAGGGGGGGGGGGGGCATCTAGTAAAATGCAAATTAATTGATCACGCGAGGTCAGCACCGCCCAAACAGCGTGGGCTGCAGCTGTGCCATAAGGGTGGCCAGCGCCGAGGTGACCAGCAGTTCAGTCAGCTGCCGGCGATCGGGCTTGTTGGCGGTGGGTGGGGCGTGAGATTCCGGCGCCGGGGCGGGCGAGCTCTTGGGCGTCCTGGCCTTGTCCTCAGCGAGTGGACTGGTGGTCTGGGAGTGGCGCGAGGTGGTGGGCGCCTTGGCGGCGGCGCGGACGGCCTTGGCGGCGGCAAGCTCGCGGGAGGCCGCCTCGAGCTGCGCAGTAATCTGGGGCAGTAGGGATACACATGCGCATGTCAGCCAGACAAGAAGCCATTGAGTGTCCTTGCTTTGTGTTTGCTACAGGTGCTACCGCACCTATCTAAATAGAACATGTATTATTATAAGCCTCAATTTGGGCATGCATGCAACCTAAAAGAACATTCGATATAATGTTTTATCTGCAGTTGGCCATCAGCACGCAGGGCAGTTTCTTGGTCACAGTGTTCGTATTTCCGCGTTGGCAACCTTACACGGTAACGATACTGTGTCTTTTGGCCCCTTTGCTTAAACGGGGGTAACTATCCGGACATTGAAGAGAATACACCACAGACAACACATGGGATCCCGAACGCAATGGTGCAAAGTAAATCACTATTTCGGGACCCCCAAACCGAATTTAATGATTTGGTGCCTGGGTAAGAAGGGGGGGGGGGGGGGGGGGGGGGGGGGGGGGTACCTGCGCGCGCTCTGTCTCAGCATGCTGGCACCTTGTGGCTGAGGACAGCAGCCCATCAGCGGCCTCAGCCACACCTTGCATCTTGAGCTCCTATTGTCATAACACAGCAGACCAGCCTAATAAGAGGCAGAAATAGGCGATCACGGCGCACATGTAGACGTGCCCATGCATCGTAATGACGGCGGCAATTGGGAGGGGGGGAAGGGGCACCTGCTGGGCGCGCTGAGCAAGGTGGTGGCCCGCCAGGGCCGCCTGGTCCTCCAGCTGGCGCGATACGCCCTCCAGCCGCGCTCCCTGCTGGCTCGCGAGGTCGCCCTGCGCCGCAATCAGCGTGTCGCGCGCCGCCAGCGCCTCGTGCGCGGCCGCCACCACGCCAGCCAGGCGCTCCGCCTCCTGCCGGCGCTTCAGACCCTCCGCCCGCGCCTCCGCCGCGTCCTGCACACATCAATACGAAGTCGAGCACATGTCTCACTTTGCCACAGTGACACTGAACCCGATACAACTGTTGGATTGGGGGGCGACAGTGGATGGGACTACCGATATATATATATATATATACACATGGCCGGCTTAGACGGTAATTGGAGCAATTCAGTCAATCCGTGATATTCTTTCGCCGGCGGCGGAATAATCCATATCGTTATGGTGAATACTGCGCAGTTGTTGTGTTAATTTGAGCTTCTGGTCCCCTAGTTAACGATAAAGCAAGAATGGAATCATGGAATAGCCCTCCCGCACCCCTAGCATGTCATGAAACTTACAATGAGTGTCTGTCTCGTGTATTGCGAAGGAAGCAGTGCCACCGGGGAGACACGGGATAGAGGACACGGCGCACATGGACCCACCTCCCCGTTCCCATGTCACCCTCCTAGCGGACCGCCACCGGGGCAGCGGCCACGCTCAAGCGTTACTCACCGCAGCCGCTGTGCGCGCCAGCTGCTGGCACCGCTGCGCGTCCACATCCGCCGCCGTCACCTCCGCCGCCAGCCTGCCCAGCTGCGCCTCAAGCGCCTCAAACTGCGGCAGCAGGTTATGGCCAGAGTCCGCGGGGGTCTCGGGCTCAGCCTCCTCCTCGTTCTCGCAGGCCGCCTTGCGCGGTGGCGGCATAGGCGTACTGCCAGAGAAACGGGGCTCAGCCTTCTGCTCGGCGGCCCAGCCGGCGTCCTCCACCTGAGGTGAAGCCAGCAGAGCAACAGTGGATTAAGATTGTCAGCCCCGGCAGCCCCCCACCGAGGGCTAGACCAGCTTTATTAGTCAAACCTTGAAGCCAACATGCAAAGGTGATGGCGCACCTCTGGGTCCTCCGCCTCCGCGCCCAGGAAGTGCTTCGAGGTGTCTGCCATGCCGCGCACCATGCCCTCCAGGCCCTCCACTGTCTTCTGGAGGCTGCGAGAGCAAAAGCCGGCAATCATCCAGCCATGTGCAGGGCACCATGATGCTGCCGGAAGATATTCATGTATCTGTGTATACAAATAGATGAAATAGTGCCGCCGGTGCTGACGCGTGAATAAGAGCACCGTGAATAACAGCATGCCCTATCTCTGAGGGCCAGCAAGGCAGGGGGGGGGGGGGGGGGGGGGGTTCACTTTTGGCAGCGCTGGCGCCAGGCATCGGCTGCCTCCACTGCATCAGCGCGCTGCTCTGCCAGCAGGCGGCAGTCCTCTTCCAGCTCCTGCGTCTCTGCGGCCATCAGGTCAAGGCTCACGCGCAGCTGCGCCACCGCCTCAGCGGTCCCGGTGCGCACGGACGCAGCGCTGATCTGCGACGCCGCGATGTCCGCCACCTCCGCCGTGCAGCGCTGCTCGGTGGAAAGCTGCTCGCGGAGTGACTCCATCTCCAAAGCCATGGAGGCGGTCTGCTGCACCGAAGCCTGCAGGCGGGCCTCGGCCTCCTGCACCTCCTCTTTGGCCTCCTTCAGGCTCGTGTTCAGGGCCTGCAGGTCCGCGCCGCTCGCGCTAAGCGCAGCGCGGAGCTCCGAAACCTCGGCGCGCGCGGCGTCCAGCTGCTCCTCGCGCTCCTTGAGTCGCACAATCAGCATGTCTCGCACCACCTTGGCGCCCTCGCCCTGCGGAGTGCCCTCCGCCTGCGCGAGTCGCCAAACACTGAAATTCAGTTCCCGCACGAGGCAACGGATGCGATCGGCTTCACCATGGAGGTCTCAATTCGCAGCAGACGGAGTCCAGGTGCGTGTCATGCTGTCTTCCGGATTGCATCGCTTACCTTGGCGCGGAGAATCTGGTCATCGCGCCGCTGAAGCTTGCGCCGCAGCTTCTCCGACTCGGCGTTAGCCTCCACCAGGTCGTTGACCATCGCGGCGGATTCCTCCGACATCAGCCGCATCTCCGCCTCGGCGGCCGCGCGCCCGGCGGCGGCGTCGGCCAGCTGCCGCTCCAGCTCGGCGATATGCTGCCGCAGCATGTCTCCCTCCACGTCGGCGGCAGCTTCCATCTCAGCGACCGCCTGCCTGGATTCGGAAACCTCCTGGACCGCACTGTGCAGCTCTGACGCGAGTTCCAGGGCGAGGCGCGCGGCCGTGCCCTCCGCTTGTGTCGCCGCGCAGCGGTCGGCCGCGGACTGCTCCTCGGCGGTCTCCGCCCTGGCCACCGCGTCGGCGAGGGCCGCCTCCGCCACCTCCAGCTGCTGCTCGCGCTGGCGGAGCCGCGCCAGCAGCCTGTCGCGCAGCACCTTGGCGCCCTCGCCGCGCGGGGTGCCTTCCAGGCGCGCCTCGCGCACCTCGGCGTCCTTGTCGCCGAGCTGCCGACACAGCTCGGAAATCTGGCTGGCGTAGCGCGCACCCATCTCGCCCGCCAGCTCGCTCAGCTCCTGGTGCTCGATGAGCAGCGACCGAATCTCCAGATTCTCCGCTTCCTGCCACAGAGGTAAGACCGCGAAGAAGGGGGAAAGGGGGGTGGGCTCTCGCAACACGGCCAGCCATTTTGTTCCCCGGTCCAAAAACATTTAGGGGCTGCCCGCGTGGCACTTCTCGGCGCAAAGGAGGCGACGTACCAGCGCGGTGAGCTCCCTCCTGAGCGACGACTCCCGACGCTCAAGTGCCGACAGCTTCGCCTGCTGCTCCGCCAGCGCGCCGGATAGTACATCCGCATCCGTATCACGCGCCGCCGCATCGCGTTGGCTGGCCTCAAGCAGGCGCTCTACCTGCGTGGCCACGAAGCAGCTTAAAAGTAAGAGAACGCGCGCAAAAAAGATAGGAGCGTACGGTAGCCTGGGGTAGCGTATACTTTTCCGGGTTGCGTCGTTTCGTATCCCCGATCAAAACAATTTCTCGAGTCATATCACGCGACTAGTGAACATCCACCCAATATTGAGTATTCGCCAGCTAACGCAGACCCGAAGGCAGTCCCGGATTCTCTAGTGCTGACTTCTTTCGACACAGCCTGAAAGGTTGACCCGCACCTCAGCCCGGTGATGAGACTCGGTGTCTTGCAGGCTGCGCTCCAGGACGTGGTACTTGTTGGCGAGCTCGACGTTGGACTCACGCAGCTCCGCCAGTGCCGAGGCCGCCGCGAGCTGCGCCGGATGAGGAAAGAATAAAGTAATATGAGAGGGGACGCCCAACGCCCGAAATGGAGTGACAAGGGCACACGAGCAGGAAGGCCCAGGTGGGGAAGGGAGGCTTCCGCACCTGCACCTGCTCCGCACGCTCGTCGGCTTGCTTCACCTCCGCATTGATGACATCGATGCGCTCGTTGAGCTCCTTGATGCGCACCAGCGCGAGCTTCAGCACCTTCTTGGCGCCCTCTCCACGCGGCGTTCCGCGGTTAGCCGCCGCGCGCGCGTCGTCGAGCGCCTCCTGCAGCTGCTCGCGCAGGCCGGCGATCTCCGCCAGCGCGCCCTCCTTGTCCTCGTTCACGCGCTGCAGCTGGCGCGTCTGGTCCAGCACGCGCGCCTCCAGCGACCGGGCCTCCGCCTGCGCCTCGGACTTCTCCGTCTCGGCCAGCGCTGCCTGTCCCTCCACCTGCGCCACCTTGGCACGGAGCTCTGCCTCCATCTTCGAGCTCCGCATCACGGTCTCCCACAGCCGCTGCGCGTCCCCTTCTAGCTCGCTCAGGCGAGACTCCGCGCTCTGAGCACGCTTCTGCTCCGCCTGCAGCTGCTCTTGCAGCCCGGCGATCTTGTGGAAGCTCAGCTTCATGACCTTCTTGGCGCCCTCGCCGCGTGGTGTTCCCTGGCCCACGTGAAGGGACACAGAAACGAAGTGAGACGGCTGACAATCTGCATTGAAAATCGGCATAAAACGCAGAGAATTCCTTCATGCAGGTGGGTAGTCGCCGCAGCACACGCAATCGCACGCACCTCTGTCTTGGCTTTGCGCAGGTCCTCTGCGAGCTGGGTGACGCGCGCCGCGGACTGCTTGGCCTCCATCTCAAAGCCCTTAAGCGCTGCCGCCGTGGCATTGACCTCGTCCAGCTGCGCCTTTGCCGCGGCAAGCTGCGCGTCCAGGGCGGCGACCCTCTCCCCAAGCTCACGAATCTGTCCGCGCACAGTCGGAAACAGCGTCAGCAATGGAGGCCGGGGTAGAGATACATGGCGGGATGAGATTTGGGGTGGCGCGCTCCGGTGGGTGAGAGTCACCTGGGCATCCTTGACCGCCAGCTCTTCCTGCAGCGGTTCCGCCGCCGGCGGGGTGGCGACATTCTCCTTGTTGTGGAAGCTGAAGCTGTCGAGCGGCATGGAGTGCGGCTGACCCAGTGCCTGCTGCAGCGTCTGCCGCTCGCGCTCCAGCTCCCGGAGGCGCTTGTTGGCTGTAAGGGTGGAACAAAGAGGCACCATCAGGGATAAAGCCCCAGCTCGGGAAGCCCCGTCTTGCAGTGCTGGTCGGCGGGCGAGGCCGCTGCGGAGTGGAGACCGGGGCACGCACCTTGCTTCTGCGTGTCCTTCTTCTGCTGCATGCGGGCGACCAGCGCGTGATTCATCTCCTGCAGCGTAGCCCGCGCTGTCGCCGGGCTCGCGGCGGCAATGTCGACCCCAACCTGCCCGACCGGCAACACGCACACCGTTAAGCCTTTCGGTGCGTCCATGCGGTTGAGAGTGGGTGCGGATTTGAGCACCCATGTTGGGTTTAATTTGGAGGTAATAGGCCACTTGGCCAGTCGGCAGCTCAGCGACATGACAGCGCCGTTGGCTCTGGGCGCGCGTTCTGCCACATGCGGCCGGCGTGGGTGCATCACACAGGGCATCGGGGCAGCCCTGATAAGACATATGGCCGTGCTGAACACAAGGCTCTCAAGTTATTTGGCAGCGTTAGCTTATGGCAGATACCGGGTAGTGAGGGCCGACCGCACAACAAATGGCACTGGGCGCTGAAGGAAGGCCACAACAGAGCCACCGCAACCCTGAAAATCAATGCGTCCATTTACATGGTGATCGCTACACAAAGTCCGGCCCATTCCCCCATAGGATCCGTGTTCATTTGCATAATAGCCCATCGTTGGTAAAGAATATATTTATAGCATGTGGGTAACACTGACTGGCTGACCAGGTTATAGGAGGTGCGGTGGTTATCGTGTCTTGTTTGGTTGTGTGGTGAAGCTGTTTTTTCATGTGGGATTCGTTCCTGAACTGTAACTTCGTTTGTCTGTTTTGCGTGTACGGGTATGCTCTGGGTGTGTGTTTTAATATTCATTTACAATATTGGCTGGTAGCTTTTTTCCGGTGGGCGGGTCGGCTCACCGGTGGCGCCACGAGCGGCGACGCAGGCCGCGGGCCGCAGGGGAGACGACCGAGGCACGCCGGCGGCGTGCGGAAGGCGTCGCTTGATGCGGGGCTGGGCACCAGCGCGGGGCTGGCACCCCCCGCGGCCGGCGACGGCTTGGCGACCACCGGCGACGGCTTGCTGGCGGCGGGCTCCGGCGTCCGGTTGGTTGCGTCCGTGCCGAACTTGCGCGGCAGCGGCGACGGGGAGGCCATCTTGCCTGAGGGAGGACGCGGGAGGGGATGAGAGGGGCGAGGAAGTTACACAGCCCTGTTCGTCTGAGCTGGCGGCCGACGCGGTGGTGCTGGTGATGGGACTGGCGGCCAGCGCGCCCCCATCGATCAGCAGCAACACAATGCCCAACGAGGTTTGACTAAGTGTTGACCGAGGCGTGTTGACCGCAGCAGTATGGACCCCCGCCCCAACCTGGCCCAACCGCCGGACTGCCTTAGATTCGTGCACAAGTTAGCCTACCGCGAATACGCAGGGAGAGGGAGCTGGACACTGAGTGTGCATCGACGGCAGGTGAGGCTAGCGGGGTACCCATCGTTGTTGGACTGCGCGCGGTGAACGTCACGGGAAAATGTCGTGTCGACTCGTCGCGCCGCGCTGGCGGTGTTGCGAGGTGTCACACAGGAGGCGTGGGGCCGCATACCCAGTGGTGCGGCGGGGAGGTAGCAACGACCGCGTTTCCTCTCTATAACTCAGCGCCGTTGTAGTTCGTATACGATGGGCAGCGCCAGCGAGCTTGCGGTGGTTGTGTTCTCTGACGGCGAGGGCACAAGCAGGCGGTACAGTTACCGCTACTCGTAGTGGCTGGCCGGAACCCCGCGATCGCGCGCAACCCGTCGTCCGCCGGCCGCGCTCGTCGACTGATGCCGTCGGATGAGTCCATCTGCTGCCCATAGATAGCGACTAGTGGTCAACGCAACAATGAGGATGCTGCGCGCGCTTGCAGAGTCGCGGTCCGATATAGCATAACGTTACCCGTGCCAGTACCCCGTACCGGTATGCTGGATTGCGTAGGCGCGACGTCATTTCATATGGTCGCTACGGCTAGTCGCGAGTTATAATTTTGCGAGTACTCTTGGTATGGCTTACCATATCGCAGTTGCGATAAATTCACGGAAGTTTAACGGAATTACTGAGATTTCAGCTCGCAGACCGATAATCCGGAATACGTATACGGGTAGTACTCGTACTGCCAGCAGGGGCCAAGTGAAGCAGGGTGGCGGCGAGTATTTGGTCAGATGTACAGTGACTATACCGATATAATAATAAACATTGCGTCCCCCCCCCCCCCCCCCGTTCACTATATCGGTATGTTCACTATATCGGTGTTCATTATAAGCAGGCCCACCCTACCGCTATAGTAAACGGTTTACTAAATCGGTACTATTGTTTATTGTAAAGGTGACCCCGTTCACTGTGGCAGTCTGTGCCCATGCAAGGCAACATGTGACTGGATTTGTGTTTCAAGAGTTCTTGATTACTTTACATGGCTTTCTAAGGTGCCGGAGAGGGCAGGAGTGACTACGGTGCTGGGGGGCGGGGAGCGGGAGATGGTGCAGGAAGTCGCTGCACCCTTGCGCGCCACAGCGCTCTAGGCTGGGTTGAGGCCCTCCAGGCCTTATCCTGCAGTTGTCTAGATAGGAACAGCGCTGCTCGGTGGGCGTCGCCATGGCGCGATGGCGACAGACGCGATGGGGCAGTTGAGTGGCGGTGGGCGCAATGTGCCGCAGTGTGCCGCCGCCGCCGCCGCCGCCGAGTGGCTGTAGAGGCCTCTGCGCCCGTACTGGAGTGAATTACAAAAAGGGCAGTTCCCCAGAATTAGAAAATCAACACAGCAAGCCGCCTAAAAGCGGCCCGCATCCCGCATAAGGCGGGATGGATGAGTGATGCGCGCACGGTTCAGAGTCCGGGCCACGCGAGCGCGTGTGTGTGTGGGTGATCCTCGGACGTGCTGTGCAACTTCAGCAACGGGATGGGAGACGAATCTGCGCCGTCTGATGAGGCAGCGAGCACGCTCTCGAGCGGCCACCAAGCTCAGGACCCCGAGGAAATCTCTTGCGAGCAAGGCCTCCTGGTGAGCCCGGGTGATGCACCGAGTGCCCCGCGATGAGAGGGCACCCCGGTCCGCAGCCAAGCATGCGATACCACGCACTGTGCGGTGCACCCCCTTGCTCACCTCACCCACTGTGCCGAAGACCATGCCCGTGTACTCCGACATATCCAGGATGTCTCGAAGAGGACCCTTCTGTCCGGGCTCTGTGTTGTGCCACGCCGCGTCCCGCGCAGCCAACCCCCGTTGTATGTCGCCCGTACTGGAACGGTACCGGCTATCGGAACACGCCAACGGCCGGGTTCGGCGTCGGCAACACTGCCGTTATGTAGAGAAGTTTACTATATCGGTATAGTTTGGGGCATTGTGTCCCCCCCCCCCCCCCCCCCCCGTTCACTATAGCGGTAAGTTTATTATATTGGTAAGTTTATTATAGGGGTATACATAGGGATTTTTCCCGGTGTTAAGAATCCGTCCCCCCCCCCCGTTCACTATATCGGTATGTTCACTATATCGGTATTCATTATATCGGTATAGTCACTGTAGTCATCTAGAGGTTTACAGTACTTAGCAATGTTGTACTGCGCACGATCCCTGCGGTCGGCGCACGGACTGGGGCCTGCCGGCCCGCACCACGACCTGAGGGATCCGCCCTCGGGCACCGGCACTCTCTACTTTGCGCTCGCCTCAACCGGCTCGCGCAAGCAGTCTCGACTCTAGCAGTCGAGCAGAGTGTCAGCTTACTCTATGCCGACTCGGACCCGAGCCTCAGCCTCCCGAGACGCTACACCTTCCCCACCCCGCGACAGCAGGATGCCCCCTCGTCCTGTACCGGAAGACGCCCTAGTCGACGACGCCCCGGGCGGCGCCACTGCGGCATCCATCGCGGAATTGGAGAAACGCCTGACGGCCCAAGCGGAAGCCCTGGAGAAGCGGCTGGCCGAGCAGTTCGAGGCGGCTACGGCCGCCTTACTCGCTCGACTGGCCCCTCCCGTGCTCTCGCCTCCTCCCAAAGGCACCCAGCCAGCCATTCCCGCGGGCGCGCCTGCGCCCGAGGGTGGTGAGCAAGGAGCGCAAGAGCCCCTTCCTGCTGAGCTGGACGCACTCGACACCGAGCTCGAGTACGTCGACTTCGCCTACTTCGGTCAAGTCCCCCCTTCCGGTCTGGAGCCACCCCCACGCGACGGCGACGAGCCTCGCTTGTGGATTCTGACCGACGACGACACCGAATTGGAAAAACGCCTGGCGGCCCACGCGATAGCCCTGGAGAAGCGGCTGGCCGAGCAGTTCGAGGCAGCTACGGCCGCCTTACTCGCTCGACTGGCTCCTCCCGTGCAATCGCCTCCTCCCAAAGGCACCCAGCCAGCCATTCCCGCGGGCGCGCCTGCGCCCGAGGGTGGTGAGCAAGGAGCGCAAGAGCCCCTTCCTGCTGAGCTGGACGCACTCGACACCGAGCTCGAGTACGTCGACTTCGCCTACTTCGGTCAAGTCCCCCCTTCCGGTCTGGAGCCACCACCACGCGACGGCGACGAGCCTCGCTTGTGGATTCTGACCGACGACACCGCCGCCCGCGGCCTCGCGGAGCAGCGGGGTCTGACAGCGTACGACAAGTACATGTATCTTCGCTGTTATGCTAAGGCCTGCGGCCAATCCCTGGCGGTACGGCCGTCACTGCAGTACAGTGTACAATACCTGGGCCGCCCGTCCCGCGCACGGCGCCCGCGCCCGGGCTCTGGAGCGCCCTGGACGGTGTCGATGGCGGCCGAGCCCCACCTTCTTGCCGACCTCTCTCCGGCGCCGGCCTGCCGACCAAGTTTTGGAGCGTCTCCCCGCTGGAGCCTTCCTCCGCTTGGTCCTTTTCAGCCACTCCCACTGACTGGCTGCGAGACGCCCGCCTGGCGGCGGGCGCCCAGCCTCCCCCCAGTGTCACGTGGGCATCGCACAGGTTGCGCAAAGGCGCGGCCTCGGCAGCGAGCTGCTATGTTGCGTTTCTGCTGCTAGCTCGTCCCCGTCCGGCCGCTACACTTCGCTACCTGTGCAAGCCTTTGGCTTTCTTCTCTGGCAAATCGTGCCTCCTTGGGTAAATGGTCAGATGTAGTCATCTAGAGGTTTACAGTACTTAGCAATGTTGTACTGCGCACGATCCCTGCGGTCGGCGCACGGACTGGGGCCTGCCGGCCCGCACCACGACCTGAGGGATCCGCCCTCGGGCACCGGCACTCTCTGCTTTGCGCTCGCCTCAACCGGCTCGCGCACCCACCCACCCACAGCCATCTTTCTGCGCTAGGAGACACCCAGGCCAAGCCTGTGGTTCTCGTCTTAGCCTCCAATGTAAGCGAGCTGACATTCTTTGGCAAATCGTGCCTCCTTGGGTAAATACATAAATGTTTCCAGCAGCACGGAAGCCGGTGAGGCGGATGCCACCCACTCAGCACCGTGGGTTTTAAACCCTAAACCACCCACCCACCCACCCACCCACCCACCGTCAGCACCCCCGCGCCCACTTCCCGGCGTCATAGCATTTGCGCTCCCTCTTGCCCCACTCAGTGCCTGTGCTCCTACCGGTACCTCCGTGCAAGTTGGCAGTGTTTAACTTGTTTCCTGGCAGCCGGAGGCCCTCGCTACCTGCATGTTGACGCGCGCTGCGTTGCCGCTCGCGCGTCCAGGATGGCGCCACTCAGTGTCGCCGCTCGCAGTGCGACACCGGCGGCACCCCGTTGGTCCGCACCACCCAGTCCGCGCCTCCGTGAGCCGCGGATCGCAGCGGGCAGTCACCAGGCGAGGCGCCACGTGGTTCGTGCAGCAGCCTCATCACCGCAGGCAGGCACGGCGGCGTCCGAGCTGGCGGAGGAGCTGCGCTCGGGAGGCCGGTCACCTAATTTGATGAGCGCATCGCCGGAGCTGGAAGCACGCGTGGAGGCACTGCTGGCCGGCTCAGAGGCGGGCGCGCCTGCCAGCCAGGCGCTGGAGCTAGGCGACGGCCAGTGGGAGGTGTTCTACATGCCGCACATCAAGACCATCGCGGGGCCGCTTGGGCTGCAGGTAGTGCTGAGACTGGGAGGCATGCCGTCTCATCTTAGTGTCACGGCTTTCTGGTTAGCCTCCGCTTCTTACACCTGGTGATCTCACCGCCACCCTACCCGCCTCCTCACCGCGCGGCAGGTGCAGCCGCTCCGTTACACCGTGCAAGGGGGGAAGACGCTGCAGACTGACGTGCGGATGGGCATAGGCCCGGGGCTCAGCATGTGGCTTTCCAGCACGGGGGGTGTGCGGCCGGAGGAGGGTGACGCCGCGGTGCGTCTGTCCATGACAGAGTTCTGGCTCAGCCCGCCAGGCGCCACGCCGCGCCCTGTCAGCGACCGGGACGATACTGCGACCGGGGACGTGCTTGTCAACTGGCTCAGCCGGGCGGGCTTTGTGGAGGAATTCTCCCTCTTCCCGGTGCTGTTCTTTGACGCCGATGCCGGCATCTGCGTCTTCAGCTTCCCGCCGCTGAGGAGCAAGATTGCCGCTGTGCGCGTCTCCAAATAGGCAGCCATAGCATCCAGCACGCACTGGCTCCCCACATGCCAGCTTTGCGACTGCCGGTCATTGCTATCAGGGCTGGACCACCCGTCAACATCGGCGTTTTCTCCTCTTGGCCCCGTCATCACCTAGCAGCATGGCAACCGAAATGTACCCAGTTGGAACGGCTGGCCCAGCGACTTTTATCATAGAAAGGCATGTTCAGAGGCTGCGGTGAATCCCCGCCATCAACGCCACCAACGCAGATCGGTATGCTCCCAAATATGGATCTGTTCACTTTATTCTGCGAGGGGGCTGCTCCAGAACCAGGCATCTGCAAAGCAGAGAGGCAATTATATACTTCGCATTAGCTCCTGATGATGAGGCTAGACAGCGGCATTTTGTTCTAGCAGCAGTGCACCAGCACTCCAGGATGTTAGATGGAGGATATGTTGTTGTGGGTGTAGCCAGCAGCCTAGCGGCAGCACCGTACCTCTGCTCACAGATACGGAAAACAAAGGATAAGTTTTATGCTGCTATGGGGGCAGTAGAGTGGCAGCACGCAACATCACTCAATAATCGAGTAGGGTCGAAACAACCCTAATGATATATAAACCTGCTGTTTCAGATAACAAGACAGCAGCCGTTTCGTCCTCGGCATTAGTGGCCAGTATGTGGCATACATGCATGGGCGCTGTGCAATCAAGCCTACATCTATATATTAATAAGAAATTGGTGTCGTTGGATCGTCATCATTTTTATTCACTGTCAGCAAGCAGCTGCCCTGTCCCCCTTTTCAGTGCACTGAATCCATCATTGTGCTATCATCATATATACACATGCACACATTCGCAGCAATGGCTCCAAGCTGCGCGGAGGCTGAACCTACAGCTCTTGCTGCGCAATATATGATGTATTAGTCCCATATCACGCTGATATACAAAATAAGATACACATGTATTTATGATGCATATATACATACTGCATGCTTCCCTCATCCTTTTGTATCAAACACAAAGTGCGGCATAGCCGACTGCTGATAATGCTGTATAGTAGCATAAAACGACGGGCGGAACGGATAAGATTCGAGCGTTTCCGCGGTATATACCAAGACGCTGTACGTTGTCCCCATGTTATGGTAGAACGTACATGGATTTTGCACGGCTCCCCCGTGCCGGTGTTTAGGTTAATAGCGACAACATCAGCATTGCTACCCTATGTATAGCATTGTAGATTTAGCCGCCGCATATAGCACACAGAAGAGTAGTAGTAATAGAGTTGGACACTACGACATGACAGACATGGATTAGATCGACTATCATGCCTTGGCTGTTTCTCGCTTTCGTATATTAAAAGTGACCGCGCAGTCAGGAATTGAAAAATTGAAATTCAAAAATCCTCATACTTAAACTGCAATATATTATTCATATTGGGTATTTTAGGTATGCCGGCCCGTCTTTCCGCGCACTACACGCGTTGCTGCTGTATATATAGGTGGGTGGTGTTGGACAGACAATAACCAGCATCCAGCGCCGCACCATTACCCTTCACACACGACGACATGCTCACTATAAAGCTTACTTCAGCAAGGCGTCTTCGACGAGTCCTCCAGAAACATGTATGTTGCTGTAGCAGTCTTCGAGGCGCAGCATCAGCATTCAGCAGTGCGCGCTCCGAAACCACGCGCCGCGAGCTGATCATGCAGTGCCTTTGTTTCCTCTAATTGAGTATTTATGCGCAAGCAGTGTGGCGATGATGTTTTAGTGGTCAGGATGCCGTTTCGAAAATCACACGTGCTGTTTTACGTTGTTTGGGGACGAAGCACGCACCGGCGGCTTGCTGGTTTTCTTACGATGATAGACTCTACAATAATAGAATCGCTAATGACGGCATACTGCTATTACGAGTGGCAAATGTACTATATCAGCAAACTGTGTAGTTGTCATTGATGTATGAATTTATATTATATAAATATGTAATTAAACATGGACACGGCTATGTAGCGGCGTAGCGCGCATAGTGTGCGTGCGTGCAAGTGCACGGTTGTTTATCAACAACACCCATCGTAAGTGGTTACACGATCGTGTCACCCAGATCCAACAAAATGATCTAGTTTCCATTGCATCATTTAACGCGCTGCAGCACACATGACTGCTGGTTTGTTTGCTAGCTGATGCTGCTAATGTCGGCAAGCTAGTGATATAGGGCCATGCTGAAATAACAACAATAATATGTTGCTGAAATGAATAACGACAGAAATGAATAACGACGATACTAAGCATCAGTACTTAAGTATCGTTGTCGCACTTGACGCTAATAACATATAGTGAGACAAAAAGATGACGCTGTATATATGTTGTATATATATACAGTAATGACACGACAGCATGGTGCTACAGTATGTTGTATCTGCAGTAGCGCAAAGGCGGGATTCGGAGAGGCGGAGGGTGTGGAGGCCGGGCGTGATATGTTCACGCACTACAATAGATATGATGTAAGGGGTACCGGCACACGGCCTCGATGGATTATGATATCACTAGCCGTGCGCGTTTGGAAATGAATCCTGTGCCAAGCCATCAAAGCACGTTATTATCGACCAAGTATGTATATTGCAGGTATGTTGCAGAACTAACCGCGAATACAGCGCTATACTCATCGCTATGCGACCTACCAGCATGCAATTATATTATACCCTGTAGAATGATGCAACACAGCCCGCATACACCGCCCATAATATCGGATATATGTAGTAAATAATATGAACAGCAACGCGCTTACGCGCCCGCACATCTGCTTATCATCAATTCTGAGCTGGTGATGATGTGACGAGGCTGGCGCAATAAAGCAGGGTATCGGTAGCATGATCACTCACCATATAAATTACATGTAATTATGGAGTCGTCCAGCATTGCCGTCAATAATGATGACGGCAGCAGTACTCGGTATATAGATACGACGAGCAGCAGCTTGCTTGGCCGCCTCGTGAGTCAGCCCAGCATGCATGCCATTACCACATATATAGCCCGTAATATTTCTACATTCTTTAGCGGGACAAATATGTGCTACACCCCTCCACATAAAGTATGGGGTTTACAAATTCAATCGACGCGCGGACACACCCCTGAATTGTTGCATTTAGGCCGTGCTAAATTTGCCAATACCATCTACAATTTCATTTATGTCAATACAGTGCGTGTGGCGATAGCGCTGCAGAATCAGATATTGCGCCATTATCTATGCCTATACGCACGTAGCCATGGGGCACACTTGAAGCCGAGTTTCAACCACGTCCCCCTTGGTATGCGAACTATCGGCAATTTATGTAGGGCATTGAAACTACGTCAATCAGGGTATGTATGAAGCAAGCCCTATCTATCGATTCCGTTGGTTTTGGAGCAAATTAATGGTAAAAATCTTGTTGTACTCGCTGCACGCTCAAGCATGAGAGGGTTGTCGTGGCATCCTTGCTGCATGGCGAGGACTTTGTACAGTAGTGCATGGCCACGTGCTTGCCCATACCTCGTTATTGTGGGCCGCGAGTGGCACGAGAATGGCGTGGCTTTTATTATTGCCTCGATGATTTTGGAAATAATGCTGTGAAAAGGGGGGATCTGGGCGTCGTGGCGCCCATACCCATCGGTAAAGGGGGGCATGAACCAAGTATGAGTGGATCGCGTGCAGGTACATCCAGAACAATGCCTCGTCACCGGGGTATTGGGTATTGTGACGCATGCAGCGTTGAGTTCCACACCCATGATGTGGCCAATCGTCGCCCCGACGTCAGCGAGTCTGTAACACCCGAGCGTTCCCTTTTCGCGTAGGTAATTGTCCGAATTTTCCAGAATTTTCTGAGCAATCCCCAAGCAAGCTGCTATGACTTCCGATTGAATTTTAACGGGTGCTCAACATGTCAACACTGCAGTCGCGATGGTATCAATGCATAACGTACAATGGCCCACGCTCACATGCCCCCATTCCACCTAAAACCACCCTATCCCCTCCGCTAATAAGCTTCCTCATTCATCCATGGCCATCCCATCATCCAATGGTCTATGTATGCGCAGCGCCATCACGTCATGGGCACCACCAACCCATGCGTTCATGGGGTACTTGAAACGCTCGATATCTGGCGCCATGACGGCTTGTATGGCACAGCTATTATGCTATTAGGGCTTGCTTAAACCCCATTGTGATGACGACCTGGCATTATCGTGCGACATCCCATGGGTTCAGGTCACAAACTACCCTAGAACAAGTTGCCATCCTTTTCACGAACTCGCATTCAGTGAAAGAGGCCTAAGACTTATCTGGAGAGGTGTAGTAATTCAACATTGTTATGCATTGTATGCAGCGCTCGGGGCTTGCTAAATTGAATGTGAAATCAATGGTGCGTGCAAGAAGCGTACAATGTCACGCATGACAATGCGTCTTACTTGATTGCGCGTTCGCCATCGATCACTACTGATTTAATGCATTAATGCATGGGATTCTAATTATATAGCACAGGCATATGCTTTGGTGGATGTATTTATGCAGAGGCTGACTGCCGACGCGTTGATACCACCGCGCAGCCCGTGGGACGTGCATGCATGGTGATGCGCGATGCAGCACAAGAGTCCTTCGCTCTGCGGCATACATGCTGCGGTACTTGTATATAGACCGCCATGCATATCATAATTGTACGTAGTGACCCTGTATCGAAGAGGGTAGCGTTCTATACCTACTGCTATATATCTATAGCACTTGTCTGTGCCTATAGCTGTGTCGGTATTGATGTACCGGTGGTATCGCTATACCGGTGGTATGCCGGTGGTATAGCTATAGCTATAGCCTATAGCTGTGCCTATACCCGTAATGACCCTTGTTACCATATAGGCTATAGCTGTGTCTAAATACCCGCAAGGACCCTTGTTACTGTATAGCCTGTAGCTGTGCCTGTACCCATAATGACCCTTGTTACGATATAGCCTGTAGCTGTCCCTATCTATACCCATAAGGACCCTTGTTATTATATAGCCTGTAGCTGTGCCTATACCCATAATGGCCCCTGTTACGATATAGCGTATAGCTGTGCCACTATCCGTAAGGACCCTTGTTACTGTATAGCCTGTAGCTGTGCCTATACCCGTAAGGACCCTTGCTACTGTATAGCCTACATCTGTGCCTATATACCCGGAAGGACCCTTGTTACTATATAGCCTATGGCTGTGCCTATACCCATAAGGACCCTTGTTACTACATAGCATGTAGCTGTGCCTGTACCCATAATGCTGACCCTTGTCACGATATAGCCTATAGCTGTGCCTATCTACCCATAAGGACCCTTGTTACTACATACCCTGTAGTTGTGCCTGTACCCATAATGACCCTTGTCACGATATAGCCTATAGCTGTGCCTATATACCCATAAGGACCCTTGTCACAATATAGCCTATAGCTGTGCCACTATCCGTAAGGACCCTTGTTACTGTATAGCATATGGCTGTGCCTATACCTGTAAGGACCCTTGTTACTTCACAGCCTGTAGGAATGCCAATCTCCGTAAGGACCTGTAGCCGGTGTCGTCACGAATATATCGCCTCACCATCTCTTCAGAAAGGCTTGCTTGTTTTGCTTCCAGATGATGGTGGTGAGCAAGTAAATTCATCTCTCGATTCCAGCAGTATTGGCACGCCTGTCGCAGTGCTGCGCGCAGTCTACACGCACTGCATGCGGCGCATTCGCATCCGATGCAACCTCCGGCGCGGTGATGACACACCAATTAACTTCATCACAGTGGTGTAATAATGTAAGTCCGCCTCTGGCCCGACAGAACGGGCCCTCCGCTCGTGCTGTACATCACTAATTACACATGATTACACCAAACTGACAGGGACATCGTGGATACATGTCATCCAGCATGATTCAAGCCGCAGCCAGCTCGGCGGACGATAGCGGCATGGGGTGGCTCCCACTACAGCACGTGTGGCACTGTGAGCGGGCTACACTAAACTACGCCTCCGGGCGCCGGCCATCCGGCACCGGTGGCAGCCGCCTCCGCGCTACTCCGCCGAGGCCAGCCATTCGCACGCTGCGGGCATGTTCTGCTGCAGCCACGCCATGTTCTCCTGGGCGGGACAGGGAGGAAGGGATGCGCGTCATCCAGGGCGGGGGCGCGGGGGCTGCCGTGTTCCCAGCAGGCGGGTACTCGAAAACAGCGCCACCTTACATAGCGCGGCAAAGCAGCGCCCCGTACAGGCACGCCGCGTTCACGTGACCGGGCCGTAACGTACCTGTATCATTTCCGTGGCGGAATTCAGGTAGTACTCCTCGCCGACATCCGCTGCAGCCGTAGACGCCCAGAACGACGCCACCTGAAAACACGACACGACACATGTTTGCAGGGCTGAGTCCATCCGGCCAGGCGCATAGTCACCTCCGCTGCTCCTGACGCGGCGTGAGCTCTTGTCCCTGCCAGCTGTCTCGGGCGACGCACGCTGGGCTCTCACCAGCTCAGTGTTCGCGATGGGACTTATGAATTGAGGGAGACGAGACTCCGTAGTATTTGTGAGGGGACTAAAGGGAACGGCCGAACATCGCCGCGAGGGAGGCGGGCGGTAGGCGGCAGCAAAGTGCGCCAGGCCGTGGCCGAGCCCGGGTCAGAATGCCGCGGGTCGGTGGACGCCGTGCATCCGGTGCTTCTCCGGGGGCAGCGGACGACTTGACGGAACGACGCATCGCCGCTGGAGAGAACCCGACGACTGACAGCAACCGGGGGAGGCTGTTGCGCGCAAGGGGTGACGCCGTCGGGCCCTGCAGGCGCCGACTCGACCGTAAGGACCCATACTACTATAAACCGCTAATCGGGTCTAACAGCAGCCGATAGGAACATTCGCAATGGTTCTGCTATAGATTTCTCTCCGTTTGACCTCTGGCCGGCATAGGGCGAGTTCTCCTTCGCAGTGGCCTTATAACCGTCTCGGCACACGGGGGTGAGCTTCCCACAGACCGTGCGGGATGGGCGCGGGAGGGCGGACGGCAACACCTCGTCCAGCCTGCGCTGGTCGGAAAAGCCGCCCGCCGCGCCGAGCAGGCGGCCCAGCTGCCGGGACTTCTCTTCCGGGGAGGCAAACGCAGCGCCTACCGGGGGAGGGCGGGGGGGGGGGGGGGGGGGCACCCGCCACCGCCGTCAGTGCCCCGCCCGGTTTGCCCTGCGGAAAGGGCCAAGTGGTTGTGATAACAATGAACAATGCGGGTGCGGTTGGGCTGTTTAAGGCGAGCGAGGCCGGCGGCACCGCACCGATGTCCGCCCAGCGCGACGTCACGAACCGCCACGCCGCCTCCAGCGCCTCCCCGCCCCTGGCGGCGACCTGCCGGCAGAAACAGCAACCGGTGAGCGTGTCGGACCATTCGACAAAGTCTGGCCTCCATTCCGTCCGAGGCTAGAGGCAGCGACAATTTACTGGGACGGTAGGCGCTGGATCACACGTGGCTAAGTTATATACATATTATGTATATGTACACATGTATGTAAATGAATCTGCTTTG
>VCJN01000470.1:0-14464 GCA_006384855.1 Tetraselmis striata
TGCAATCGGCACACGGCGAGGGTGCATGAGGTCCGGCACCGAAGGGTGGTGTGGGTCACCTCCATGAAGTACGACACTTTCCCAACATACGCGTCGTTGTCTATGCTGCTCCACTTACGGCGACGCCTGTCTCGCTTATGGCATGCTCGCCGTACTCATCAGTGGCAACCCACTGCTAGATCCCATGTGTTTGTGCTTGAACAACCACAGGCCTCCGCGTCTCGGGCTTCTCATGCACAACCTGCATGTGTGTGTGTATACCAGAACTCAGCAGGGCGACCCTGTGTAGATAGGCAGTTTAGAGTCAGGCGTGGGGGGGAGGGGTGCTTTGTTAGTAGTTGCGCTTCCGTCCTTGTGTCCTGGTGTACGATACAAAGGTAGCCATGAATGATGTCCCCTCCATCCCCTATCTTGCACTGGTGATACAAGTTGTGCCTGCGGGATAGTGCAACAACCTCATTAATCAGAATCAGCAATCAGATAAAATCATTCTTGGCCGCAGACAAGAGTGAAATCGACTCATGTTCGTCGATTTCACAAAACGCATTTCATTTGCTACCGAGGCCGGGGCAGCCGGGCGCCAGCGCGTCGCGGCCGGGGCAACGGGGCGCCAGCGCGCCGCATGCTGGTATGTAGTAAATAGGCGGTTCACATGGTAGTAGGAAGTTGGATATGTACCTTGAACATGCTGCGTTAAGATTATGACCTATGACCTGCGTTACGATTCCATCTAATTGGGAGGTAGAGCGAGGGCGGCATGTGGCCGGGGGGGGGGGGGGGGGGTCACGTGATGTCATTCCTCCTTCCGGGCCGGCTCAGGCTCTAGTGTGCCAGTTCCTTGACAGTACTTAGCCATCGCCTCCTCGCATTCCAGCCAGATGGCGGGGTCGCCCGAGGTGCTTGGCTCCACATCGGCGCCCCTGCAGCCCGGTCCCGTGCCCTCAAACATATCCACTACCGCATCGTCTGCGCCAGCGGCCTCCCACTGTCCCACAAAGCCCGGCCGCCACAGAGGCAAGCTAGGGAAGTCTTGGTCCCGGCATCCACGCAGGAACTATATGCGTGCCTCAAGTAAGAGCTGCCGCCCGTATGCCCGCTCCGTGTCAGTGGTGCCACTGCCTCTTGCCACACACTTCATGTCCCGCATCTGCATATCACATAGGGCATGTATTCATATGATAGCAGCCTAGACACAAGGCGTATGAGCGAAAGGGGGGGGGGCGCAATTTACGTTCCATCCAGAGCTTTGAGTCGCGGGCAATGCTGCCCATGGCCGCCTCCCGATCCTGGGCTCTGACTCGGCAGACCATATTGTGCAGGTTCGGTTTCATCATCTCATCAGGCAAATACATGATGCACATCTGCGCATAGGTTAGCAAGCAGTTGAAGCCCTCCTCCCGCTGCTTCTTGATGTACTCGTTGAGACGCCGGCGCTCCTCACTGTCAGCAAGAGTGTCACTCTCCTCGCAGTCCCTCAGATAGTGGATGACCGCTCCTTGCAGCATATGTCACATGACAGACATGTGTTGATGCTCTACGCGGTCAAACATATCCCTGGAACAATCGCCGCGCAGGTCACGAACTCAGTAGACAACACCCCACTACGGCGGAGCTGGGTTGTGTTAATCCTAGCAATAGCAGCGAGGGGCCCTCACCCAAGGACTAGCACTGCCACAGTCTCCGCGAAGTGCAGGAAGTCCTCGCATGTCCAGTTGGCACACACCACACGCTTGTGCCGGCTGACGGTAGCATCATCCGGGCTGGCCTGCCAAAGTCACTGGTCAAGGCGACCAGCGCCATCCGCGTGTCCATCTTCATCTTGGGCCGCAACAGTAAGTCAATTTACTTCATAGGTCGGTCATTTTTCGCAGGTTACTGTGTTAAGGAACAAAGGTGACAAAAGATGGCGAAATGTGCTCTCAAAGTGCCACATCAAGATGCCAGCCACCTTGTCTACTGTGACTCTAGTGGGGCTCGGCTCAAGTTGGAAATTGGCACGACGAAATGGTGTCATTTACAACTCTGCTGGATTTGAAACGGGACGGGGTGGGAGGGGCGGTAGTTCAGGTAATTTTCAATCTACTCCAACGTCTCCATTGCCGTGCCGTCTTCGGCCTCCTTGGCGGCGGCCTCCTTCTCCAATCTCTTGTGATAGTCTCGGACACCACGGAGGGGCTTGCGCTGACCGCCGCCCTTGGGTGGCTCGGGGGCCACCTTGGACTTGGCCTTGGCCTTGGGTGGCTCGGGGGCCACCTTGCTTGGACTTGGCCTTGGGTGGCTCGGGGGCCACCTTGGACTTGGACTTGGCCTAGGGTGCGGCGGGCTTGCTGTCGGTCTTGGCCTTGGGCTGGGGCTTGGCCGCGGGTGCAACGGGCTTGGGGTCGGGCTTGACCTTGGGTCTGGGGTTGGCCTCAGCTTGGGTGAGGTTTTGAAGGGGCCGCCCATCGTCCGATGATTCACACCTTTGCGTAGGCGGTACCTGTGGGTCTTCCTCTTCGCCTTCGTCCAACATACCCGTCCCCTGGACTGGTAGGTCGTCTTCACATGAATCTGTGGTACATCGGTGAAAAAATGTCTTAGTAGAAGTTAATAAGTCACCGAAACGTGCGCATGCTATGGAAACTAAGGGATGTACCTTCGTCTCGAGGGGCCTGAGCCTTTTTCAGATGGGCCGGCAGCTTGAGCAAAGGGGGCGGCGGCGCATATTTTGTGAGGGCACACGCATATCAGCAACGACCCTTGCGGCAGGAACCACGGGCGGGCAGCAATAGCGATGTAAAATATCACTAACCTTCAGGGTGCCGACATACTCCCAAAGTCCTTGACTACCCCCAGCAATAGTGCATGTGCTATCGGCAGGGGGCATAAGTCAACATAGCTTATATACACAGCCAACGCACAAATGGAGACAGGCCCGAAGTGCCAGATATCATGGGTACGATGCGCCCTTCGCCGGCCTCCACTGCCAGATACCGCATATTTGTGCTGGAAAACTGCAGGAGGGCATGCCGGCGGTCGGCAATGCTGGGTCATCGTCGGCAGTCATTCCCTACGCTGCATTCATAACGACCATGTGCACGCCGTATGTATAGCTTTCGCAGGTTTTAACAGTACGGGGCGTCTGGACAACAGACACCGAAGTAGTACTTGCCTGCACCTGAAGCCGCCCCCGCCCGTGTATAATTAGCATCATCCAGAATAAAAATACGATATTTGCATGCAGACACTTCACACATGTACGGTCATACCTTTTTTTTCCATGCCCTCTCTACTCTGTAGCAGATAGTAGGAGCAGCCGTGCCACGATGTAACTCCACCACGCTTCATAGCTTTGAAGCGTCCGGGCATGTCAGCAAAGAAGGCGCCCATGTGCATCTGTGGCCCATCATCCCACAGTGTGCATGCCAGTGTTATATGCCGGCAGCATCCAACCGTCCAGGCATGTCAGCAAAGAAGGCGCCCATGTACATCTGTGGCCCATCATCCCACATTGTGCATGCCAGTGGTATATGCCGGCAGCAGCCAACCGCATGCCAGCATACGTACCCACTTTACGTTGACAGTGAGTGCACTCCTGATGCTGCAAGTCACGGCGCGCTCTGGACTTGTTGCCATCGCTGTCAGTCACCTCATACACATCATGAACATGCAGTACGCCCTCCGCGCTCTGCGTCCTGGCGATTGCCTTGAGTGTCTCCTTCACATATATTCCAATGTGCTTTGGTGCAAAAGGCCCTAGGATGATGATCGACACCTTTATGCTGCGCTTCTCCCCCCAATTTGATGATGGCGTGTCTTGACACATGCAGTAACATGCCACACCGCACTACAGTATGTCAAACCACCCAACTAGAAATATACTCATATATCTCCCAACATGCAAAAGCACTGGGGTACGAACCTAATGCCAGATATCCAGGAAAATTATGCTTTGCTGTAATGCAGCTCCACCCCATCTCTACATGAATCATACTCCAAGTTGTCTTTGTGAGAAAGCTGCCCGTTGGTGGCAGCATCCATGGCTTTGCAGACTTCAGAGTTCCAAAACCCATTATTGATAGATTGGTGTATGCATGTGCCTCGGCGCAGAGCCCATTCCTCATCCCAAAAGAATTGCTCCACCACATGCATCGTGTTTCGTGCAACAACAACAATAACTCAATTACGCTTTGCGCTAACAATGCTGCCAATGAGGGGGGACAAACGGAAGGGGGCGGGGGCGCATCACCTAACAGTAGACGTTGAAGTCGAAGTAAAACATGCGCGGCTAAGACGTGGCGGGGCGCGGGTGGCGCAGTGACTCGGGTGTCCTGCGCGTCAGATTGCAGCGAGGGCAACGGTCGTCGTAGCTCCAGTCACCATCCAGGGAGTGGCCGTACCGATGCTCGGCGCACGGGCACCAGTAAACGATATACTTCCTTATGCCCGGGACGTTCAGGCTCCACCTAGTACCACGTATCGGTAAGCTCTGACCCGTCCTTCGGTAGCATGTGCTTCTTCATCAGCTTCGACAGCCTCTGTAACGTCGCCGTCTTTATGTTGTGCTTGACCTTCCACTCGCAGAAATTGACGAGTGCGGCCTCCATCAGGGTGGCGCCGGCACCGGTGTACAATTGACGGCGTCTGTTGCGAAGCGGATTGGAGGAAATAATGGTGTAAGCAACGGACTAGTAGGCGCCACACAAGGGGGGGGGGGGGGGTTCGACACGATACAGTACATCCTTCACCGTCGCTGTCGCTTCGGCTGTTGTCAGAGGGGTTGCCTTCCACATTCCCCACGACAATGCCTTCGGCGTCGCTATCGGTGTCGCTATCGGCGTCCAAAAGTTCGCGTAGCTCATGTAGGTGCACAAGCGCGCAAGCATCTAAACGAACGCGCGCGTAACCGTCATCTTCAGGAAATCATCGTTTGCATCTTGCTTGTGCGATACTCTAATTAATACCTGAACTATGGGGCAACAACGCGGGCAAGCACCCCCCGAAGGCACCGTCGGTGGGTGCGCCATGGGCTCACTGCCGGTAGGTCGTCAATGGCGCCTTGCGGCAACCTGCGAATGAAATCGCTCAGCTTCTCTGTCGTCGTCATGTATATAACGGTTGTATCTCCGACTCAGTTAGCTCTTCCGAGTCGCCGTCGTCGTAAATCACCCTCATCACCAGCTCCCTATCTGCCGAGTTGCGTCCTCGTTATCCCATCTCCAACTGACGACCTATACGCCGGGTGATACACACAGGTGGCTATCACATATGGCGGCGGTGGGCCTATGGCAGGTATAGTAACGCGACGTCAAAGAGGGCAACATGGGTGGGGAGGGGGGGCTACTTGGCCGAGAAAGCTCCCCCGCGTCCCGAACGTCTTGATTATGACAGCGCCCACGTGAAGCTCGGCATTCATCTCATGCGCTGCCATGCTTGCTGCCATGCCACCATCAGACGACACCGAACGCCCCTCCCCGCCGCTGGGTAGTGCGGGGCTCGCTGATTCGTTCCGGGGAGACGGGAGCGGCGGAGAGTTGGGGGGGGGGGGGGGGGGGGGATGGCGGCGGCGACGGCATCGATGCATCACCCGGCTCGCCCCGCGTTTCGGGCCGACCGCGGGTCCGGACGGAGGAGAGGCGTGACGGACGTACGGTGCAGCGGAGGCGCCATTACCACCGGCTGCGACAGGCGTGGCGGTGTCCGGAGGCTCGGCGCACGCCTCCGTTAATATGTGAGTGTCGTAGAATTGAGTCTTCGAGACAGGGTCGCCACACGCGTGGCAGCGCACTCTCTTGGTTGCCGCTTCCCAAGTCGCCGTGGCATGCGTCCAACCTTCCTTGCCCTCAGGAATACGGCGCTTGGAGTTGCGACGCCCCATGATGGAACAACACTACTCGGCGCCGGCGGCTCGTTGCGGCGGGGGTTGGTAGGAGCTAGTCACTGGCCCTCACGCTGCTACTATGCATATGGGGAACTGCCCGCCCGCACTTGTAGCAATTCAGCCGGTTTGAGCCCTACGATAATGTAGGTTGGCCGTTGGCCGTTGGGCGTCGTCACGGAGCATGTGAGACGTTAAAGTACAACGTGGCGAAACCCGGAGCGATTACGGGCACACGCCCGATGCGCGATGTGGGCCCAATGTACTATGAGGACGGCACGACATGGTATTGGTAGCAATTACGGAACGCGGGCCCGCCGGGCACTTCATTGCGACTACCGAGCCTAGCATAAAAGTGGCGATTACACGGTATATACAGCTATTACAAGCCCATTCCGCGATTACGGGCCATTACAGTTTAATTACGAGATGATAGTATGGGAGGCTAGTGATGTGCCACTAGCTGCAACCGGTCTGCAACGGTGGCCGATGTCCACGACGCCGCCGGCTCGTCGTGGGTCACTGCCCACCGGGTTGCTGGCAATCCGCGCTGACCGCAGTAAACTGCGCATGCGTCATCAAAATAGAGCAGCATATAGCACAATCCGGGGCTGCGCACGCGCCGGAATCCGACACTATAACTTGCCGCGGTCACGGTTTTGCCCTCATTTGCCTTTTCGGCCCCGATGGTACCGTAGGATTATACTATTTGCAGTGACCGTCAAATCGCCCGATTGGCAAGTTGCGCCGGCCTTACCACGCGCGTAGAACACATACATGGCAACGATGACTGCCATCGCGGCGGGGAACAAGAGGATACGAGGATGCTAGTCGCGGGTCCATGTGGGTCCCAACTCCTCACGCATGGTCTCCGCCAGCCGCAATGTCCGTGTTGTGATCAACCGGCGGGCGGGCACGTCGGTGCGGACACCATGCGGGTCTGGCTCAACCTGCGATGCCGCGAGGCCCTTTCTCACCTTGCTGACGAGGTCGCCTTCCGCCACCGGCTCCGCGCCGTTGTCGCGGTAGAAACCGTTGATTGCGGACATGTGAGGCTACATACTGCCTGCCTTGGCAGTCCCCCACATACCCCGCCACGCTATGTGGCGCGCCGCGACGATTGCCGCCGTGGCACCCAAGGGCGGCACACCCTGCTCAACGCAGAACTGTAGGAATGGGCGGATGGCACTGCCGTACGTGTTGGCGGTAGAATCTGCACACGCCGACGCATACAAATGAAGCGCATTTCGCCACGTTGGTCGTTGCCCATTACTACCGAACGCATGTACGGATGCATAGCAGTTGCCCACGGGTTCGTGCCGCTCGTCGGGATGTCCAACATATATTTTGCATGCGGCACGCGTGGCACACGCGCGGGCATGACGACACGCGTAGCACCTCGTACGGGGAACAGCGCCAAGATTGCGCTCACTGATCCGCGGCGCAGGTGCATCCAGAACGGAATAGCACACGGAAGATACTCACTGTCCAGCGCGGCGCTCCGGGCATATCGCGCCCTGCCCTCCGCCCCGGGCGGAAAAGATCGCGGCGAGGCAGTACCACGCGGTCCGCCACCGCCATCTCGGTAAGTGCCATACGTTGCCTTCCCAGCGCGAGGGGTCACGACGGAATCTTCACGCAGCATATTCCGGGCATATACGCAACTTTCTACTACCCTGTGATCCGTCTACTGCGTACCCTGCAGTAGCCTGTACCCGTACCCGCGAGCCTGTCCGGCACTGCGTAGGCGCCCCACTGCCCCGGCCGCGGCGCGTTGGCGCATCGCTGCCCCGACCACGTTGGCGAGGGAAATGCGGTTTGTGAAATCGACGGACATGCTGAGTCAATTCAACGCTTATCTGCGGTCGAAAATGATTTGTTGTGATCGTTGATTATGATGCATGAGGTTGTTGCAATACCCCGCAGGTACAACATGTATCATTAGTGCAAGATAGGGGAGGGGACATCATTCCTAACTACCTCTGTATCGTACACCAAGACACAAGGACGGAAGCGCAATTACTATATAAAGGCACCCCCCTTCCCAAGCTCGAATCCAAACAGCTAACATGTTGTTGCCCCGCTGATGAGTTCTTGTATACACACATGCAGATGGTGCATGAGAAGCCCGAGACACGGAGGCATGTGATGTTCAAGCACAACACATGGGACGAGCAGTGGGTGCCCACTGATGAGTACGACAAACATGCCGTACTGCGAGACATGATGCTTGATGCCGTGGAGCAACATGACAATCACGTGTATGTTGGGGAAGTGCATTACTTTCTGAAGGTGACCCACACTAGCCCTTCGGTGCCGGACCTCACCCTCGAGGCCTCGATGTGTGCCGACTGCACGCGGCTGAGCGCATTGGGATGGGGTCCCCCCTTGGCACTAGTGTGTGGCGGAGCAAGGCGCCCTTCGGCCAAACACTTGCAGGGGGCGTCACGCCTTCCCTGTCGCGCTGAAGCACATCAAGGAGCAACTTTGATGTTTCTATGCTATTCCGGGCATAGTGACGACATACCAGCACTTATCCCGGTTTGGCATGTTCTCATATGTGCATGATGTGTCCCAAGATGTGGGGCAGTATGTGTGGTGCACATATAACACAATGACCTTGCACTTCTACTAGCTGAATTTCCGTAGAGCCGGTAATTGTACTCGATCAACGTTATACCGCCCAGCAATTCCGCGCAGCGCCCCGGCGCCGCTGCAGCCTTGCGCACCCAGCGCCCACCGCCCAAAACCTAGCCTCCTTGCGGTTTAGATCAACGGCGGATGTGAGGTCTCCACCATCTGAATCGACGGCGGTTTTAAACCGCCTCTGCTGGCAGTATGCCGGTCAAAATAGTTTGACAGTCTTGCGGTGGGTGGGACTGCCAGGCGGGGAGGTGACACAGCTGGGACAGTCATAGGGGTATGGCTTGTCAGAATTTTACACCAGCATGCTAAAACTACAACATTTCTGCGTGTTGCTACTCGCTACTTTATTAGCTATGGGTAATAATGCCTCATCTGTACCTTTATGTACTTTGGCTTGTGGCTCAACTATGCCTCATCTATCCGCAGTCTACTCTCCCAACGGGGGTGGAGCATTTCATGAGCTGGCATCCTACCATATTAATTACGAGGTGAGTCTGTGCGTGAGTATGTCTGTCGCCGATTTTCGAAACGGTTTCGCATAGATTATTATATAGATCGAAAATGTGTCCGTTATAGATTCCGTCATAATTCCGCGCAGGCCAAAAAACTGACAACATGTACCGGTACATGTACCGATCAGCCGGCCGCCCGGCCGCCCGGCCGCCGCTAGCCGGGCCGGTCGCTCGTCGCCGTTCGTCCGGTCTACATGGCGGGCATGGCGAGAAGCGCCGAGCCCGCCGCGAGGACCGGACCGCCCGGACGCCGGACGCCATCGTTCGTCCGTCGTCGGACGCCAAAGAACGGTCGCCCTTCGGCCTCGCCGCTCGTCCGTCGACGGACCCCGGGTCAGCGGGTTGGCGGACGCGGGACTGTACAATGTATCGACTACTACGATTGATCCTTCCGGCTCTATCTCGATTCCACACTCCTTCAACGGGTCTACTTGTTACAAGCTAATCACGAGGTGCCCGGTAGACTAGTGTAGTAAAAATCCCTAAACTCTGGAACTAACAACCTCAAATTATGACGGTAATACCCCCACCGCGGGCACTCCGCCACCATTATTTGTTCAATAGTCTCAGATTCACGTCCGCCACATTCACGGCGGTGCACTCCGCCAGCACCGCCTCATTCTCTGTCGATTTCGAAAATGCCTTCATTCACATTATCCACCGCTAATAATTGCAATTGCCACCGTGTAATGTTGTCACGATGTGCGCACACAACAACACTTACTACCGGTTCCGACGCGGATGGAGGCGAGGCTTGCGGAGTGCACTGGCGGTGCACAGACTAGCGGGAGACTAGATCCATTGTCGCTTATTTACAAGCACGGGCGGTGCTGTCAGACTTGATCGTCTACGGCCGATATAATATTCACACTATATTAACATCGGTGCACACCGCCGCACACCGCCGCACAACGCTGCGCGCGCACATTCGTCGCGCACATATACGCGCGCCCTACCGCACACATTATCCCGGATTCACTCGCCGTATCCATTACGCCGTGCTACTTCAACAATAAACATTGCGAAATTACACCGACACAATGCCGCACCGACTAGCTCTTGACAATACGTGCATATAAATAGTAGTGGCGCGCTGCTCCTCGCTTCCGATGTGTCGTTGACTGCTGCGGAAGGCGGTCGTCGACTGGGTGTTAGTTTCTCCACCTCGGCCGCCCCCCCCCCCCCCCCTTCACCGCTCACAGCGCCATGGCCGACCTCGCCCCCCCGGGCAAAAGTGGGCGGCGAGCCTTGTTGTCTCGCGTGTCCGCGCCGCCGGCATCGAGGAGGACGAGAAAGACATGAGGAAACGCGTGACAAGGTGGGCGCGCAACAAAACACTCCATCCGCCACATTAGCACGCACCCACTCGTGGCTAACTTGTGCCGCGCGCAGGTTCGTCCGGGAGCGCCGTAAGGCCCACCTCAACGCCAAGGCTTCCACAGTGCCAGCGGCGCAACTCGTGGTGGCCGAGGAGGCCGCATCCTCAGCCGCTTAAAGGCGAAACGATTGTGGCTTGTTGTGGGCGTCTCGGCACAGGGGGCGTCCCGACGCCAAGGTAAGGAAGCTCATGGCGGCGTCGTCGACGGCACAGCCTCCCGGGGTGGTGAAGACACTGACGGATGACAAGAAGCGGAAGAGGCCAGTGAAGAAACGCCGAGGTAAGAAACTGACGGTCGCGGAGTCGGAGGCGCAGGCGCATGCGGAGGCGGAGGCGGAGGCAGCGAGATCGTCGAAGCGGAGGGTCCCCCGGGCACGCAAGAACAAGAACAAGCAGTAGCCCCCGCCCCCTTACCCCCCTCCCCTCACTCCCCCGGCGGGAGCGGCGGGCGGCGGGGGCGGGGGGGGGGGGGGGGGGGGGGGCGGGGGGACCACGCCCGCCCGCCTCCCCCCCCCCCCCCCCCCCCGGGCCACATTCCCCGATGGCAGCTGTCGCGAATATTGTAATTCAAACATTCTTCGGCAAACCGCTGCCCGCCCCCGCCCTCCCCCTATAAATATTTATGTAACGTGAGCACTCTTTGGCAAAACATGGCAGCCAAACCGCCCGTCTGATGACCTTTGATCGGACGGCGGGCAGGCCCCTAGACGAATAGTACGGCTGCGATTTGCGCTCCCATGTACTAATAGTCGTAGTTATCCACAGGACGACTCGTCATCGCGCCCGGGTTCGTACTAGATACCCGGTACCGGCTTAATAAATATATCGCGTACTACCCGGTACCACCCGGTACTACACGGACAACCTCGCACCTTATACTTCAGTGCCATGTAACACATCACACGTCATGTACGACTACCTCAATGATTACAAAAAGGATTTATCGCCCGCCGGCAATAACGCCGGATGTACTCGCACGTAACTGGATGGACATGCCGCCACCAGCAGCAGCTTTCACGGATAATAGTGGTACCGGTACGGTAGTGCTTCGTCACCCGTATGTCACATCTGAATCTCACAGTGGAGTACTTCAAGCATGATGATCGGCGTATGCCGGCCCATGAGGAGTATCTATATGGATGTTGTGTTTCGGCGCCCACATGCATGCATGCATGGCCGCACTTTTCGTAGCTCTCGACGAGCTGCTCCCTACGTCCCTGCTGCAAGTTAGGACTTCACCCCCTACCTAGCGAGAGCTCGGAACCACGCCGAAGCCATCGACAAGGCGTTTCGCTTTCGTTTGGCCTTCCTAGGGGGCTTATTAATGTGCACGGTGACTAAGGTGTTTTAGACGAGTTGCGAGCCTAGCACGTTCAGCATGCTTTTGAGCATCTGGGATCCGCGATTTTTGGGGACCTCATGAGGGACTACGAGCGTCGCTTCTTTGAGACGACGGTTGCAAGCAGCGCAAAAGCAACCGCTATTGCTCGCTCGGGTAGCAACAGCGGCTGCATGGCGCGGGCGTGGACGAGGACGTGGTGGTGGACGCGGGCGTGGCCGCGAAGGTGAGCACGAGTGACGGTGTGGGGCGCCTTTCGTCGGAGCTGCATGAGCATTGCGAGGCTACCTTTCGGTGACCGCCGCAAAGCGCACCCTAGCAGCTCAACGACGGGATGAGCGCCATGTGTCAGGACCTGACCCCCCCCCCCTCCCGTACAGACTTCATTTAGACCTTTTTCGGTGCGGCGCTTCTTACAGCTACAGCCCAGTGCGGCTCAACCATCCGCACACCTGTACATGGCGGCTCAACCAACCGCCTCCCGTACCATCTCATCACTGCGTCCGTCGGTTGTCACACTGCGTAAACAACTGGTTCGCAACGACTAAGCTTCGCGCGTGTACGTTACGCGCGTGACAGGCGCTACGAGCGCGAAGGGCGCGCGGGGCGGCCCTCTTACTTGAACCTAGCCCCGCAAACCCGTGCTGGTGCTACCGCAAATCCGTCCAGCAACTACCGGCCAACCGCCAGGAAAGTAACCGATGCTGCCGAGTACTTTGCTAATAGTAGTCGCCCCCTTGTCACTCTGTCGGTAAAACGACGCACTTACGTAATTGACGAGCCCGAAGCTGTCGCTCCCTGGGCTTCTTCACTGCGATCTCGATAGCAGGATGCTTTCGGCTCAGACGAGTTAGGGCAGCGGACGCTCGACCTGCTCTCCGGCGCCCTTACCGCTCAAACACTCAAGACTTACGCCTGCAGACTATCTCAATTCGCGGAATTCTAACACGATTCCGAGAACATCAGCCCGCTGGAGGCGACCACTGCTACTGTCGTCCGGTACGTCGCTTGGATTGGTGAGCGAGGGCACATTTGAGCTAAGTCGCTGCAGCCCTACCTGTCTGCAATCGACACGTTCTTCAAGCTGCACACACTCGACCCAGTTGCCAAGGACAACCTGCACCTTACTGCAGCTAGGCGTGGGCTGATGCTCAGGCAGCGCCGTCTGGAAGCCGCCCCCTTGCGAGTCCCTCTGCCTGCTGATGTAGCTTACGGCTTCGTCGAGAGAGCCGAGTTACTTGTGCATGCTCCCACCACAGAGTTCCAGTACAACTTCCGAGCCCTCGTGGCCTCGGTTGTCAACTTCATGTTCTTTGCCAGGGGACTTACTGGCGTGCCTTGCCGAGTGCGGGATGTTCATGTCGACGATTACAACATTATCCTGCAGGTATACCGCGAGAAAGGTCGCGCGGGGCCAACGGGGTACGCGTCCCGACGACCTGCGCGTGCTTCTCCTTCCGGTGTCAGGACACCCCCGAGTTGCACGTCTCCTGCACCACTTCATCGACCACGTAAAGTCTGCCCCCTTGGTTTTTGTTGCCTTGGCTGAGACAAACTTCTGGGCGGTCACCCCAAGCGAGCAGTCAAAAGCTTAAACCGCCGCTACAATGTCGGACTGGTTGTCTACAGCCGTTCGTCTTTGTTAGGACTACACCTAACCCTGCACTATACCCACATAACCACTTATCTCATATTATTATCATTTCCTATATCATATCGCTACCTGCCGTACTTCTGTAACTTGTACTGTAACATGTACGCATACCATTTATCATTATCAATCCCAATCACCGATGCTACTACTAACAGTACCCGATACTGCTACTGACATTCCCCGATGCTGCTACTGACATTCCCCGATGCTATATTTCCGATATGCCCAAGACTGACCGCTGAACTGCTCTGCCGCTGCTCTGCCTCTGTGCTGCTGACTGCCGATAAATAGCTGAACCAGCTGATGATCCTGTAACATTCGATACTGTTTCCTTACAACCTTTGCCTTCTTGCCTCTAATTGCATTAGGGCATTACTGTACCTCACATTGGTTTCGTTCGAGCTCTGGTTAAAGATCCCCGCCGCGCTTCCACCGCGTATGATCCCCCCCCCCCCCCCCCCCGCCCCCCGCCATCGTGAACGACCAGCCTGTCACTGCCGCCGCCGCTGCCGCTAACCATCGAAGTACAGATTGACACCGCCCGGTGGCCCGTGTGATCCGGGCCTAGCTGGCCAAACCAACAACCCGAGCCCTAGCCACGGACATCATCCACGCATCGCCAATGGACGTAACTTCGCCCCCCCCCCCCCCCCCCCCACCGCCGCGCCCGCACGCTTCCCCTGCCAACGACATCCCTACCGATCGACGCCGTCCAAGCCTTCCAGCTGCTACCCTGGACACCCTTCGTTGCCACCTTGAAACTGTCGACGCTGAATTCGCCGCTATGGCTTGGCCGGATATTGCCGTTATACTGAAACCTGCTCTGGCTATAGTAAAGTAGGCCATTCTGTTATGGTCTGCCCTGAGACTAACCTCGATGACAAAAGCTTAGCAAGCTAAAGTGGCTGCCACCGAAACCTCTAAGGGTCTTGAGGCCATGAACCTGAATGACCAATGACGGGTTGGGGCGGAGTATGCTGTCAGCATTCGAATTATAATTCAATCGAATTTGTCCCAGCTCCGCCGTGTTATCCCCCGACCTCTGAGGCCCGATCTCCAATGGCACTGAATCGGACGA
>VCJN01000471.1:0-79899 GCA_006384855.1 Tetraselmis striata
GCTTCCCAAATGCAATACCACTGCATGCACCGGCAGGACCGTACGGAAAGCCAGCCCGGAATTCTGGCAGGAATAACAGGCGGACGGCATCGGAGGGCGGACGCAAGGCGGGGGGCAGCAGAACCGGCGGGTGGTGTCGACGTGCGGCGGCGCGCCAACCGCCGGTCAAAGCCGGCCCGCCAGGTATGGCACGCCAACCGCCAACGCCGCCGCGCGCCTGCCTTTGTTGCGGTGGCTGGTCAGCCCGTGCCGCGGCAGGTCATTCACCGTCCGGCGTGGCTTTGCTGCAGGCACTCCTCCGGCGTGCAGGACGGGGTGGCCGCGCGGGGCGGCGGCAGCGGGCGGGCGAGATGGGGGGGTGGGCGCGGCGGGAAGGCGGACCTGTCCGCTCTTGGTGGAGAAGGCGAGGAACGGTGGCGACTCACGAGGAGGAGGCTTACGGGGACCTGCTCGCCAAGTACTTTGACAGCAATGACAGCCAGGGAGGCAGCGCAGAGCTGCCAGCGGGGGGGCTGTACTGCGGGCCGTCCACCAGCGGCGCGTCGGGCGACACGCAGCCGCCAAAGCAGCCGGGCCCAGACCGGGCCACTGACGCAGAGGGCCGCCAGCGCGCCAAGCCGGAGCCTGCACGGGGCGGCCGCCCTGGGCATGCTCAGGCGCAAGTGGGCGATGCCTCCAGACGGCACCCTGGCGGTCCCAAGGGAGGGCACGGCATGGCCTCCACGCGCAAGGTACCCACCCACCCACCCGCATCATCAGGGAGGGACGCAGTCACGCACACCTCTCCCCACCGCCGCACGGCGCACACCTCGAGTGCGGCACCATGCCTGTGCATCACGCACGCATGCTCAGGTCAGCTTGCTGCGCGTGGGCTGACGCCTTACCGCGGCTTGGCGACCGCAGGCGTTGGAGGAGGCGCAGCGGAAGAAGCAGCACGCGGAGGACATGGCGGCGGCGCTGACGGTGGACGCGGAGCACCTGCCGGCAGACCGCAGAGGCGCTGGTGCTCGAGAAGGCGCAGATGAGTGACGAGTACGCCAAGGTGGGCGCGTCGGCCATCACATGAGCGGCGCCGCACGACGGCCGCCCACCCGAGTCAGTGAAGACGCTCGCCGTCATGTCTCTCGCAGCACCCGTCACCGCGCGTTGAGTTCGCCATGCTTTAAACCCCTTTCGAAGTTCGAAAACTTCCCGGATATTCCGCCTAGAACAAGTCGTGCATGCAGCTTTTGGGGGGGAATCCAATTCCATGGTATTGGTTGCGGTATTGGTTGGGGGCCCCGGGGCCTGGTGCCCGCGGCGTGGTTTCACTTGCCGTGTTTCCGGCATGGATGAGCTGCTGAAGCCGCCGCGGCACGCTGTGCCAGGTGGTGCGAGACCGGGAGATGTTGCTCGAGCGCCTGGCGGTGATGGAGGAGGTGCGCACCCGCCGGCGCCTTGCCGATCACCCCCCGGTTTGTGCCAGCATGCCACAGCCGCCACGCCACCCAGGGGTCTGCCGCGCCGCCTCTCATGTCTGCAGCCTCCCATTCTCGTTCCCCACTGACGCTCATTTGCCGCAGATGATTCTCGAGATGCATAACACCTCCTCGCCGACGCCGGCGCCCCCGCTCAGCGGCATGAGCCCGGAGGACATCCTGGCCGTGCGCAGCTACAACCCGGACGTCGATGACGATGACGACTTCGAGTCGGACGGCGAGTCGGAGTTGGAGGTACCGATGCAGCATCGACCATGCACGTGCCCCGCTGAAGAAATAAGCACCGCTCACATCGGTTTATCAGGGCAGGTGTCAGTTGTGATATGTGTTCTCTTGGTGCCCATTATCATTCAATTGCATACGGTCCGCGGCCCCCGAAATCGTGAATAAAATCGTAATAATAATGAAGAATGCAATAAAATTAATTGTTTTGCACCTTTGCGTCGGCATATTTGCGATTTTGTGTTGTATTTTTTATTATTTCTTCGTTTCGATAGTTTATCCTCTTGCGAGGGGTCAAAACGTAATTTACCCGTGGACCGTTTTGTGCTTGCACGGTATGGTACCCGTGCTCCCGTGTATGGGACCATCCGATCGCGGATATGGACTCGCGATGAACACCCGCCGCGGGGGGGGGGGGGGAACGCAGCGGCGCGGACATCTCGCGGATCGGCCGAGTGAAGCCCCGCTGGACCCCTGACTGGATTCCGGTCCCCTTTTGAACTGACCGCGGAGCCCGTCCTAGAAACCAAGCGAACGCGCTTCGCTTCAAGGAATCGCGTCGTGTGCAGTGAGAAAAGCCGGGAAGTCGGGAGCACCCGGACAAGAACACGCTTGCCGTGTTGCTAATATTGTCGGATTCGCAAAATGTGGTAAATGTGTGGGCAATGCATTTCGAAGCCATCAGCGCCTGTAGAGAAGGATTAAACCAGCACGACTGTTCCGCCTGGCTGACTCCGACCCCCCCCCCCCCCCCCCCCCCCCCCGCCTGGCCGCCTCTTGGTAACGCTGCAGGTCGCGTCGGAGATTCGGGGCCGCGCCTCACCCGACACCGCGCCCCCAGCTGCCCGCATCTCGCCGGATGCCATCCTGGCCGTGCGCAGCTACAACCCGGTCTATGAAGAGGAAGAGTGCGGCGAGGTGGAGGCAGTGGCGGACTCCGTGGCGGAGGTGGCGTGCACGTTAGAGGAAGCGTCGCCCGAAACCTCGTGAGATATCCGAGACTAAATTCAGTGCGGGCAGGCGACTTATCCATTTATACTGCGGTGCTTGTACCTTATGAGCACGGCCCTGCTGCTTTATCAGTGGGGGCACATTGTCCATTCCTCTATTGGCAACAATGCCGTGGCGGATCCTGATTGCGGGGACAGCGGCTTCTCACTCGTGCATCTCAAGCCACCGTGACATAAGCTGCCATGGGCCAGACGAGCTTCGTGAACGCCGGATGATGCCGGCCGTGCCAAGAGGGCCGGTGGCAATATAATATAACCCTAAACGCCCCAAACCCTAAATATGAAAACCCTAAACGCCTGCCGAGCCCCCCCAATGTGGTAGAGGGTGCGGGGCGCTGCAGCGACACCGTGAAGCACCGTGATATGAAAGCGATGGTGTTTTGGCCCAGGGAGGCGAGCAACCAACAAACGACGACCGCACTCCTGAGCGACACCCACGGCCCCTCCACCCAGTAAAGGGTACTCTAAGTGTCCCGGCCGGGAGCGGGAGGGGGCGGACATCAAGGAGGCCGGCAGTCAACGGAGAGTAAGCCACCAAGTGCAGCCAGTGTGTCAGGCCCAGAGAGCAACTCGGCTCGGGCGGTGCAGAGCAGCAAGTCGCCACGATGTAAATCAATTTTAATTTACCGGGAGGCGGTATGAGCCGCTGTTTGTAAGCGCCGCTGGTATCGCAATTCGTACGTCCGGGAAATGCTGAAGCTTCGCGGAGCTCTGGAAACCATGTCCTCGTGCCCCTGAAGTAGTCTTCACCGATACTTCCCGTCGTGTGTTCCCGTGCGATGAACCGTGTTTTATTACTAATGATTATATTATTAGCATGTGCGAGGCAGCCGCCCGCAGATACCAGGGCATCGCGGAAAATTGACGCATTGACGTACTGTGTGACACTAAAAGTAAAGTTCGCCCGGGTCATCAGCTCAAGCCGCCCCAGCACTTGACCTCTTGCGCCAACTGCAATCGTAGGTCTGGCATAGCCCGTAGACCGTTGCCTCATACGTGACACAACTTTGATGCGCACCCATGATGGCTGTTGTGCATTACATACTCATGGAGAGGGGGGGGGGGGGGGTGAATGCCCCATATTGCATGTTCATATGTGCTGGAGTGCACTGCACAACGGCTAGTAATGGAATCGACCGACTGGTCTGTGGCGCCAGGAAAAGTAAAGTTCGCCCCGGGGACATCGGCCGAAGCCGCCCCAGCACTTGACCTCTTGCGCCAACTGCAGTCGTAGGTCTGGCATAGCCCGTAGACCATTGCCACGTGCGTGACACAACTTTAATGCGCGCCCATGATGGCTTCTGCGCATTACATACTCATGGAGAGGGGGGGGGGGGGTGAATGCCCCATATTGCATGTTCATATGTGCTGGAGTGCACTGCACAACGGCTAGTAATGGAATCGACCAACTGGTCCGTGGCGCCAGGAAAAGTAAAAGTAAAGTTCGCCCCGGGGACATCGGCCGAAGCCGCCCCAGCACTTGATGACCTCTTGCGCCAACTGCAGTCGTAGGTCTGGCATAGTAGCCCTTGGACCCTTTGCCTCATTCGAACCCCGAAGAGCTAATGCATCAACCGGGTAAACCCAGGACACGCCCGGTCGAGAATCGAACCGGGGGACCTCTCGCGTGAGAGACCTCTGCTCTACCGAGCAGACAGGCAACGCGGCATGTTCGCCACTGGCCCCGTCACCGCAGGAGATTTTCCAGCACAATGGCGGACGCGCCGCCGCCGCCGTTGCAGATGCTGGCCACGCCGTATTGGGCGCCATGGTGGCGCAATACGTTCAGCAGCGTGACGATGATGCGCGCGCCGCTGCAGCCAATGGGGTGGCCGAGCGCAACGGCGCCTCCGTGAGCGTTGACCCTACAGCGGTCCACAAAACACATCAACAGGGGCCGAGGCAGGGGGAGAGTAATGATCAGAAGCAGCCGGCACATGGGACATATCCGCCGGGCTGCGGACGCTTCCTCGTGTGGTGTGCTCCGTGGCATGGCTTGGCGCTTAATTGGCGTTGTTTGATTGGCGGCTCAAGATGCGTTGGGTTGGGATCGCTGACATACCGGTCAGGGCTGAGACCCAGTATCTGCTGGTTTGCGAGATCCACGACGGAGAACGCCTCGTTGATCTCGTAGAAGTCGACGTCCCGGGCCTCGAGCCCGGCATGCGCCAGGGCCTGCGTAGGGTGGGGCGAGTGCGCATCAATGCATGTGCAGGGAGGCTGGCACTGCAGGCATGCCCAGCCCCGCGCACCTTGGGGATGGCGAGCGACGGGGCGGTCGTGAACCACTCGGGTGCCTGGGCGGCGTCGGCGTAGCCCCGGACTCGCGCCATCACCTGCGCGATGAATGGTTGCGACCGGGAGTCAAAGGCCGATGGGGTGTTGCTGTCGGGGCAACGGCGCAGCCGCAGAGTCGACAGTGCGAGGCGGGCGGTGAGGTGGACCTCAAGGTCGAGATCCATCGCCGCGTCGCCACTCGCAAGCACCTGCGAAGCAACGACGCCGTCAAATTACTACCGCCACCCACGTGTACGGCCGCCGCCGCACCTATACGCCTCAAATTGGGCTTGCAACCAACCCATAAAGAACATGGGGTCATAGGTCCGTTATAGTTTCGTCCACACTAAACCTCTGAAGAGGCAGGGCGGGTCCTTATTCGCAGTGTACGGCCGCTGCACCCATATATACAACCCTCATTATATATAAGCCTCAAACTGGGCTTGCATGCGACCTATGAGAACATTCGCAATGTCTCCGTTGTAGGTTCGTCTATGTCTGACCTCTGACTGCAGGGCGGGCGGTCAATCGCAGTGTTGTTCGCGTTACCCCGCTGGTACTCGTACATAACAAGGCCCTTTCTGACCTTTTTTGCTCAGCGGTTGGTTGAGCACCGGTTGAGCTCGCTCAGTGCACGGGCGGTCGGTGTTCCGTGGCGCGTCCGGCGTGAGAATCAATCAGTGTGGTCATCGCCGAGCGCGATCCTCCCCGTCCTAATGCGCACTCTGATGCGAGTAGTAATTCCGGCGAATTGGACAAGTATCTCGTTCGATGAGGTCCTGTTAACGACGCACTGGGGTAAACCCGTCTAGCATGGTAGTACCACTAGTGCATGTGCAATGAAAGCTCGCGTGTATATCCCATATTAAGTGTAGATGATGGGTTGTGTCCTCGATATTGTTGCCGGTCCTGATGTCCCCGGAGGCGGGGGGGGGGGGGGGGGGGGGGGGGGGGGGGGGGAAGGGGGAGATACTACTTTTCTATAGGACAAAACCATTAAAAGTAATCACTACGGATAACAAAAAAACAAAGCCTATGCTGATGGGTCCATCGCCCCCCTGAAACCCTGATAATAACCCCAAAAATCAGGGTTTTGGGGATCATGAACCCCATACATTCGTGGTTGAGGGGGTCATCATGCTGCATACGGTACGGCCCCTGTAATCCTTACCCATGTGAACATATAACACTGTAATATTAATTAATATGTCCACATACTGTACAGTTGAGTATGCCTGTTCGCAGGGCCAATAATATTGAATTATGTTGCCCCTTTGCATTGTTTTATTCGTACTGTATTCGTGATGTATTCTAACATATTTCTCCGTTCAAGTAGTTTCTTCCTCTCGACGAGGGGTCAAAAACGTTATTCATCCGCGGACCGTTTGTGCTTATAGCACGGTATACGGGTTTCAAGAAATACACATGCCACAGAATAATAAGGCTCCCTGCTGCAGTGCTTGCTAGCCCCATCAAGCCCGCAGGAGAAGCGTCCGCCGCACCAAGGCAGCGGCGCCGTCGGAGATTGAGGAAGCGTTGCCGGCGGTGATGGTGCCCCCGTCAGCGGCGGACTGGAAAACAGGCTTGAGCTGGAGCAGCTTTGCCGAGTCCATCGTGCCCAGCGCCTCGTCCTGCTCCACGGTGCTGGGCGCGCGCCCCCGCCCCCCAGGCACTTCAACGGGGACCAGCTCCTCTTCGAAAAGGCAAGCTTCGCTGGCAGCTCGGGCCCTGGCGAAGCTCTGCAACGCGTGGTCATCCTGCGGAGGCCACGGGCGACGACAAGAGCGGTTAGACGCCGGTGACGTTGCCATCGATGACCAGAAGGGCTCGCCACATGTGCGATGTGCCTCACGACCTGTTGTTCCCGGCTGATGCCCATCGTTTTGGCGCACAGCTCGGCGCAGCTCCCCATGTGGCTGTTGGAGTAGGGATCCCACAAGCCTGCGCGACCACATGATGTCAAAACCCAAACTGGGTTGGTTTCACTCGCCAAGGAGGGGGCGGGCACTAATCGCACACTGCTCGCTCAGGAAGACAGCATCGGTGCTGATAATGAACCCCCCCCCCCCCCCCCCCCCGGTCCCGCCCCATTGAGATGCATGGCTGCCCTCCATCGGGACCCAAAAGAGGATCCATTTCCAAGAGTCAGAACCCCAGGCGCGGATACCTAGAAAAGCAATACGACCAGGAACCCACCCCGCTTCCCATGCCTTGGTAAACATTAGGAAGCGCTGTGAACTTTCAGTAGGACTATCGCATGCGCCCCGCCGTCAAGCCATGTGTCGAGGTTTGCAGGTGCATCGGCATCCGGTGCTCCCACCCATGCACCTCCGACATGCCCCCACCGCCTCCCCACCACGCGCGCGTCACCGACCCTCAGGTGCATGCACAGCGCACCGCCCACACAGGGCGCTGCGTGCCCCGGTAAATCACTCCAGTGTGTCTGCTGTGCGCGAATGTCAACTCGGCAACGTTCGATCACACCGTTTATATGCCGTATACCGTCGACAATACCAGCAAGCCCCGCAGCCAGGCGCGCTGCCTTTCTGCTGTGTCATGCACCAGGTGTCAATATGCTAATGGTGTGCAGCCCGAGAGCAGCACACGCCACGCGCGACACACGGGAGTGACGCCCCGTAGTGAGGCCATCGGGTGGCATCGACTAACCGCGCACACGATGAATACAAAGGGTGCCGACGCACCTAAGCAAACCCATACGTACTGCGCGCCTCCAAACGGGCTTTGCATGCAACAACCCATAACAACATGCGCCATACGTCTGTTATGGTATCGTCTAGGTTTGATCTCGGGCGGGCAGGGCGGGTTCTATTCCGCGGTGTTGTTCCCATTACCGCGCCGGCACCCGCACGGCGATGTGCACGCTATAATGCCGCGCCCGCATCATGGAATGATTAACACATAGCCACTTGTAGCGCAGCCACCCCCCCCCCCCCCCCCATTGTTTTCTCTTTAGGCAGTACAGGAATCTCAGTGGCAGCCGCAGCGTAGGGGAAAATGCGTCAAAAAATGCGTTACGTCTCGTTCGGCGCCGTGGCGGCCCCGGCTGCCGGCGCGTTGCTCGCAGGCGGCGGCTGCGCGTGCTCGCTGCCCGCGGAGGCTGCGCCGGTGCCGGGCGGGGCGCCGCCAGAGGCGGTGAGCTGCCAGACGTACGGCACGAAGAAGAGGTGCGCGGCGTCCAGCTCCTCGTAGGAGAAGACGAGCCCCGGGAAGGGGGTCAGGCGGTTGGGGTGCCAGGTGCGCAGCTCGGTCTGGATCACCTCCAGCACGCAGTCCACGCTCCAGTCGCCGCCCAGCGCCGCGCGCCGCGCCTCGACGCGCTCGTTGAAAAAGTCCACGACGGCCAGCACGTTGGCCAGGTAGTCGGAGAACTGCGGCGAGCTGCGCAGCAGGCTCCTGAACATGTCCTGGCGGTGAAGCAGCGTGTACGCGAGCTCGGGGTTGCGGCGCAGCGAGTGGACGAGGGCGGCGCTCGTCAGCTCCAGCACGAGCTGCAGCAGGTCCGCCTGCAGCGCCACCTCGGCCGCGCGGCTGCCGGCCTCCTCGGCCGACAGGCCGGCGGCGGCCGCGCTGCGCTCGAGCTGGTGGAAGCGCCGCTGGAGCATGTCGAGCAGCATGACGAGGCGCTGGCTGGTGTGGCTGGAGAGGGAGGCAAAGTGGGGCGAGAGGTTGGAGAGGCAGGCGAGCGCGGCCATGCTGAGGTAGGGGTCGCGCGACCTGCCGAGGTTGTTGTGGACCGCCCGCAGCAGCACCATCGTCAGGATGTTCCCCAGGCTGGTGTCCGCGGGGACGGGCCGCTCCTTGTACCAGGCGGCCCCGCCCGGGATGGTCAGGTGGAACAGCTGCGACGCAAAGGCGGAGTCCTGCGACATGATGAGGCAGCAGATGAGCAGGACGTAGACGCTGGCGGCCGGGGCGGCGGCGTCGGGGCTGCTGGCGTGGTACAGCTGCTCCAGCAGCGGCAGCACCACCTCCTCCGGGTGGCTGCATATCAGAAAGTACTCCTTGAAGTCGTTCCTCGCCACCAGCAGGCCGTAGAGCAGCAGCGCGCCCGGGGGGCTGTCGGCGAGCCCGGAGCCCAGCGCGGCGTGCAGCTCGGCGTAGCTGACGGCGACCGCCGCGGGGGAGTCGGCCGCCAGGTAGCGCGCGTCCTGCAGGCCGTCCAGCGCGGCGCGGAAGGGGTTGCGGGGCGCCGGCGGCGGGGGCGGCGCGTACAGGAGGAGGAGCAGAAGCCGGAGGGCGGCGTCCGCCAGGGGCGACTGCCCGGGCGCGGGCGCCAGGAGCGCGTTGGCGGCCTTGAACGGCAGCGCGAGCATGGTGCCGGCCGCGCTGCTCAGCTTGCGCAGCAGCCCCTTGCCGGCCTGCTTCAGCTTGTGGCCCCTGTTGGCGCCGTCCGGCTGCGAGCCCGACGTGGAGGCCGCGGGCGCGGCGTCGCCGGCGCCGGGCGCCGGGGCCTGCGCCACCTGCACGCTGAGCGGCACCGGCGGCGAGGAGATGTACAGCTGCAGGAGGTGCTGCACGACGGAGCGCGCCAGGCGGCGGTCGGCGGCGTGCCGGAGGAGCGATCGCGTGAAGGGGTCGCCACCCGGGGCGGGGGCGGCGGCGCGCTGCGCGGCCATCAGCGCCGCGATGCACTGCACCGCCTCCAGCTTGACCGCGTACGTCGCGGGCGTCACCGCCAGCTCGCAGCTCATCGCGGCCAGGAGCGCGCCCGCGGCGTCGGACAGCGCGGCCGGCTCGCCCTCCGCGACTGCGCTGCCGGAGCTGCTCGAGGCCGCGCCCTCCCGTGGCGTCTCCTCGGCCGCACCATCAGCCGGCTCGCGCGTGCAGGCCGCCACCCCCTTTGCCCCGGTCAGCTCGAGCACCAGCGTCGTGAGAGCGCGGACCAAAAACAGCGCGTTGATAGCCGCGGTGCTGCTGGCGCTGGCGCTGGCGCCGGTGCTCTGCAGGCGACGCGCCATCTCATGCAGCAGGCGGGGGTAGGCATGGGTGCTGGCGCTGTGTGCCGCCAGCGCAGCGGCGTGCTGCCTCAGCTGATGTGCCGCATCCTCCGGCGCCGCCTGCCACATCGACAGCCCGCCGCACAGCAGCAGCTCGTCCCAGAAGGCGCGCTGGTGCAAGGGCGCGGCGTCCTCGCCGCAGAGGTGGGCGAGGAGCTCATGCTGCCGGGGGCTGAAAGGCTGCTGCGACATTGTGCCAACACCCTCCTGCGCGGCTCAGGCTGCCCCTCCCCCCAGAAGGACGGTCAACTCGCGCCGTCCGTGACACCGCCCGCTCTCGTGGCACCCAAAAACGTGCGTACGAGTCACCGATGCGAACAAGGAGCTTGACTGTTCGGACACTTTCTGCCCGTCTGTTAACCCTTACGCGTACCAGCCGCGGCGCGGTATGGCGGACCCCGTCGTGAGGCACGACGACGACGCGCGGCGGTATGGTGCCAGGCACCCGCGCCAGCAGCGAGCCTCTGCTAGAAATGACACTTCACACCGTCGTCGTCGTCGTCGTCCTTGTCAAAGCAGCGAGCGCGAGAAGACGCGAGGAGCGCGGGTTTAGGGTTCAAAACCTCAACCCAAACCCTACAACATGTCGCACGAGGCGCCGCGTGTATATCAAAGTATACCGCGCGCCCCAAGACATCGGCCGAAGCCGCCCCAGCACTAAAGATAGTCGCTACTGGACCTCTGCGCCAACTAGTAGTACGTCTGCCAGCATAGCCCTTGAGAAACCATTGCCTCATCCGAACCCCGAAGGGCTACAGGATGAGGCATCATGCTGTAATGCATCATCACCTGCAATGCATCATCCGGGTAAGGATTAAACCCGGGACACGCAGGTGTGTAGACTGTGTATATATTGACAGCATATAAAAATATATGCCGGTACATAGAGCTGTTTTTTCTACTAGCGGATCTGCCGAACCTCACACTATCACGATTTATATAGTGTAAGGATTCCGTTTAATATATGGACAATGTTTAAACCGCAGGGCACGTCAGACAGCAGACAGCAGACAGAAACTCGCGATCGACGACCATTGGGCATGGAATGGTTCAGTGGCCACGATAAAATTTGTTTGACATATTTGATGGACATGTTTTATGTAAGAAAAATACCTATTTGATGGACATGCTTTTACATATCGAACATATCCGAGAACTGTCCAAATGGACAAAACTCGTTGCGGCCAATGCTCAGCGAACTACCTCGATGACCTGTAAATGTTCGACTCGTTCAGCAGCATACCTGTAGTACTGCGAACCGCTGCGGTATCCGTACTCGTACCCATGCAGGTACAGCTCATGAAATTATAATATGATGCTACTTTTTTCCCGCGCCCCCGGTGGACAGGACTGCTGACATTATGCGTCCAGTGGGGCGATGAGAGCATCAGCAACATTGATATATGCCTTGGCCTATATATACCAACACTTGTTTCTGCTGTTGGCGTGGGAACTAGCGCCTATACCGGTATCTTGGCACGCTCACTGCGCAATGCGTAGTGCGCTGCGCCGCTGCCCATCTCAGTAGCAACCCAGAAATGTGATCATACGACTGTATCAGATATATCGCAGATGCATCAGATATATTTCGTAGTGTGTCAGTACGTATCTTGTAGTGTGTACACTACAAGATACCTCAACCTGGCTCTCAAGTGTCACTCACAGTCGCAGTAATGGACGTTAAATGGGTGATGACTGTTCCAATTACCTTTCACAGCTAATAAATGTAACTGAACTATAAGATACTCCGTGCTGCCCAGGCAGATGCCTATCTACACGTATTCTCAGCACTACACGTTTTCTTTGTAGACGCATGTGTGTGGGACCGCGTCGCTATGCAAGTACCATGTCGTTGGGGCGAACGGACCACATGATTGTTGGTTCGTATTCGAGACAATCAGGAAACTTTTGTTCGGCAATTACGCGAGGGGGGTAATAATGGCATGCAAAAGGATGCGCAACGACACGGTATCGCGTGGATAGTACCCTCATGACTCTTAAAGCCCACAGTGGTATTCTGATGCGCCGTGTCTTCGCCCCCGACCTCCCAGCGTATGCATGCCCAGCATCCGTTTTGATCGCCACGGTCATTCATTCACCGGAAGCGGCCGGGGCACAGGGTGCAGTGGCGGCCTAATATGGCGCCGCCCAGCTGCGTGCCCGACGCTGCGGCAGCCACCGAGACACATGGTGCAGTGATGGCCAGTAGTTGCCAACAACTGCGTGCGTAGGCCGCGGCAGCCACCGAGACACATGGTGCAGTGACGGCCCGTTGGCGCCGACCAACTGCGTGTGCATGCCGCAGAGGCGAATGGGCATCCCAGATCACATTCACGCTTTCACATTCAGATCCGGGTCAGCACTGAGCACTGAGCACTGAGCACTGTAGATAAGCCGGCAATAATGGAGCTTAGGAATGTAACATGGTGGAGTGCCGTGAGACTACTACGTGCAGCGCATCATAGCCCCACGGGCGCAGCGCCGCATCATCACTCGGCAAATCTATGTATGTTTGCATTTCGGTTGCACGCAGGCAACGGCGGCAGTAGTGCTGCGCCTGTGCACCTCCCCCAGGATCGAACGGGCGGCAATGCTACACACCGGCGATAGCGGTAAAGACGGCGCTATCCGCACGCAGCTGCAAAGTGGCCTCCACAGACATCAAGGGCACGGCGGTCACGCCGGTGTACAGCATTGCCGCCCATTCGATCTTAGGGTAGGTGCGCAGGCGGCGCATGGCACAGCCCAAGTACTGCAACACAGCCCCCGCCAGCATCAGGAGGATCCCGACACGTCGATAGACTCTGAACATAAAACACTTGGGGACACACATACACAAATATATGTATATATATACATACATCAGTCTGGACTAGTACCGAGCAGGGCCAGAGACGGCGGATACCAGGTAGCCCCTCGCTTGAGTACTTTCCAGCAACTAACGACGACGCGAAATAAAACTCTAAAACCCTAGCTCTCGTCCAAAAACGATATTAGTTCAGGGTAACTTCACGTGTCGCAAGACAACCGTAGAACTAAATGCGGTTCGAGGGCCAAAAAATAATAAATCGTTTTGCACCTTTGCGCCGAGTTATTCCTGCTGTATTCTGACTGATTATTTCTCCATTTTCTTTAATAGTTTCTTAATAGTGCAAATAGTATTAATAGTTTCTTCCTCGTTGTTTCGAGGAGGTCCAAAACATTATTCGTCCGCAGACCGTTAGTGTTTTTACAGTATACGGTATAGACACAATTTTAATGTCTGCACGACTGGCTGGCGGTACTGACAGGAGGTTAGCCGGGTACCCCTCTCATGGCTCTGCTCGGTAATAGGGCGGACTGACCGTATATGAATGCGTTATGGCGAGTGGGTATTGAGCGTGTCGCGAGTGTGTCGCGAGTGTGACCAGGAGAGGGGGGGAGAAGAATAGCGGCGCGGCGTTCCGTATATGGTAAGCCATGAACCTCGACCAAGGTGTGGCGTGGTACTCCTTCGCGTGCGTAGACAGTTTGCGTTTGGGGGGGGGGGATATAATCGGCGCGCAGCGGCTGGGACCACCCACCGTCATGGACGAGCCCGTCTATCAGCTCGCCGTGGCCAAGGCGGTACCCTCCTCGTGCCTTTGCAAGGTAGTACGGAGCATTCGACATGCTCTCCATTCCGCCGGCCACAGCCAGCTTGGAGACGCCTGGTCACACCCACCACGAGAGGCAGCAAAGAGAAAGGGTGTGTTGGGGGCGGGGGGGGGGGGGGGGGGGGGGGGTGCGAGGGGGTCATCGCTATGCTGTACATACCATGCTCTCGCTCATGTCATGTGCATCATGCATACAGACATCCAAACCAGCCTCGTGCCTGGTAGATGTGTTCAAGCACATGTTCCTGTTTGCTTGTGGGAGCTCACCCAATTGGATTGATTGGGACGCAAGCATGACCGCCTTCATGCCACTTGCACACACTTTGTTTACATCCGTGCAGGCCACGGACTGCGGAAGGCCAGCTCCGAGCACAGCCTGGCGGCTTGGCGCCTGTCCCCCGGCGTGCCATGCCGCTCATACAGGATGCTGCCAGCAGAGAGGAAATCTCCGCTTTGCTAAATCGAAAGGGCGGCGCGAGTGCACTTGCTCAACTTGGGAGGGCCAAGGCGAGGGTGGATGATGCTTACCTGGCCAAGACCGGCGCTCAAAACGTTCCCCATGTAGACTTCGTTCACCAGGCTCGCGTCCAAGCTGAGGCGCGCCAAAGCCCCTTGCTCCCCCCCCCCCCCACCCCAACGCCGCCATGTACCAGACAAAATCAGACATCAACAGGAACTCCTCCCTCCTCCTCCCCGGTATGACAATCAGAGACAGTACTGCGACATTCCTCTTGTCTTGACATTCACCTCGAATTGCAGCGGAACCCAACTGCGGCGCCGTCAGACTAGCCAGAGCCCCTTGAAAGCTTCCGATGGGGGTACGCGCGGCTGACACCACGCATATGTCTGCAGGTTGACAACGGCACACTTGTCACGGCCTGTCAACCACGATCGTGCAACTAAAGGCACGACGAAGACTACGCGGGAGCGTTCGGCAAGACAGGCCGATAGGCTGTGCGCCTTTCTCTCCTGGCTGGCCCAGGGCTTTGATGTAAGATGAAACGTCGACAATAGCAGGTCCGAGAGGGCAGACGTATTCGCACGAGTGTGAGCCTGCTATGTGGAAGCATCCGCGGGTTTGTTGCCGGCGAGTACTGTACGGGGCAGATATGCAGTGCGGGTGTTCGCTAGGCTCACCGGAAGCCGCCACGGCATCGCGGCTGAACTTGCTGAACTTGCGCAGCACGGGTCGGAAGGCGGAAGTCATGGACGCCACTGGTTACGGGAGAGTCGGTGCGGGCTTCCCGATTTGTGCTCGGCAGGTAAGACGGGAAGAGTTTTTGGGAGTCGCCCCAAAACCACCGCTGGCCTGCCCCTATTGGTAGAGTTGCGCAAGTGGCGACCGCTGCCTGCGCACGAATGAGTGGAGCGTCCCCTAGCGTGACGCTATGCGGATAAAGCTGGACGGTCACACCACCACAACAGGTTTGTGACGCTGTGATGACGACTCCTCTCAGCTGCCTGACGGCTCACCATTCTCTAGGTGTCGTCTGATCGCCGTCACCGTCAGCGCGCGCCTGACGTGTAATCTTGACTATCTACATCAACACAAAGTCGCTATGCTCACGCGCTTGCGCTGCTCATATCATCGTCGTCGGCGCGCGCGACGACGACGTGAAACCGCCGGTTCGCCACTGCTGTAGTCGTCCCGGGCGTAGCAGTCGCGCCGCGCGCGGCCGAGCTATATTACCATATACTATATACACTATATTACTACATACACGTGTATATACTGGCGGTACAAGTACCACTCATCCACAGCGCACAATAACAATAAGCAGTCGTATATGGCGACCACATCAGTGTTATCCTAATGTCCGAACGATATAACGTGAACTATCACGTTCGTTCGCCACATCCGCGAAAGATATCAGTGTTATTATTTACTGCCAGCGGAGTAGTCTTAGAACTAGTGATACACCGCTCCACATAGGTAGGGGTTTGCGGATTCCACCCACATGCGCCCACAATAAATGGTTACATTGAGGCAGTCGTGCGCGCGTGCATGCACCTTTCCAAGGGTCGTATGGGGGGGGGGGGGGGGGGGGGGCTGCTGCGATAGCGCGTAGTTAGACCTGATTCATTGTGCCGTTAATTGCCATTAACAATTTTCATTTATGCATAGCACTGCGCGCAGAGCATGGCGATGGCGCTACAAAACCAGAATCAAAATAATATAGATCGCGCCACGCACCATGACAGCACGTCATCGTGGCCCGAGTGGCAGATGAACGGAATTTACGTGCACTTTAATATCACTATTGCGCAATGGTCGAAACCATGCCATGTGTAAAATGGGGCGTCAAGCAGCCAACAATGGCGCTTTGTGTGCGCATCGCTAACGGGGGGCATGCAACACGCATTGATCCAAGTTCGATTGGCTCGTGTGCAAGTACACCCAGGCAGCACACTACCCCACCACCGACAGGCACGGACCATGCGTAAGGACACAGTTCGCGTAGAGTTACACGCCCACATCGTAATGATGAGTGACTACATGCTGTCACCAACGTCAAATTTCGACCTGTGTTTAATTTGTATGTATTTTCAGCAGAGTGCCTAAACTACGTATACACAGATAGTCCTGAAAAGTCGATATTAATAACCTCACGGTACGGACCTATATAATGTTTCACAGCATCGTACACACCCGGCAGATATGCGTACATTTTAAACCCAGTTCCGTGATACTTCACCGTCTATTTTCGTGTATATGCTAGGAACAACATAAACTGAAAATTGTTTTACTGACTTGAAGTGGGACTATAGGTAGTGTTTACACGTTTAGTAGTCCGAATGCGCCGTTTGGAACATCTTTCATTTTTCTAGGTTTTGCATTCTTCCCGTTTGTTTGCATGGGGGCCGTGCGTATCGACTTCGAATCCTTTGGCAGCAGCATGTAGGCAGTAAAATTGGGCCTATATGCGGATTACGTACGCTATGTGTGAGATTGGTTTCATAGTTTAACTTATTCTTCTAAATGTAGGAGCAATCTCGTCTGAGCCGCTGTGAGTCCATCCGCGTGCATGTTAGCGATTGCTCACCGATAAGGCGATATAATACATTGGCGATGGTATCGATACACACCGTGCCGTAGTGGCTCGCGTTTACACGGCCCCACAACCACACACCCTCACACTAGCCCCTTGCTAACATGTTTCCCCACCCATCCACGGCCATGCCACCATTCAATGCTCTATGCATATGCGGCGGCACGTCTTGGGCACCAACCCATATGTTTATGGGGCCGTGGTACCTGAGACGCCCGATGTGGCGTCAAGACCACTCGTGCATAACAGTTGTGAGGGTAATACAGTTTGACAGATTTAACCCTATGCTGATGGTATATTTATCTAAGTTGATGACAAATGGGCAACGTTGCCCATTTATGTACATTCCAGGGTTTTATGTCATGCACCTTACATGCGGCTGCCCTACTATTCGTAAAGTAAATCGGATTCGGCGAAGAATTGTGAGTCTGTGTGGGACTTATATATGTGGATAAATATGTAACAATCTGCGCATGTATCTATGTCCTCGCCTTGACGCCCACAAATCTTTCATGTCTCGTTTGTCACTTTGTGGCCATGGGGGCTTGCATTAGACTGCATGCACGCCTCTCACGTGGTCATATCATCGCACTTCTGAGAAAATAAAAGTTTCAGAACAAATGCTATTTATTTTTTGGCATAAGGCTACGATAAGTCAATAATTCCGCCAATACGGGCAACGCGCGGAACGTGTACCTCGTAGGAGGGGGCTAAGGGGAGCCACATGTTGGTGTAACGACCACCGTCGACGCTTGCGCACATCTGACGCACACGCACAGAGTATCAGTGAATGCATGCGCATACGTAGTATGCATATGCTGGACGTAGTATGACGCGCGAGTTTGCGTACGGTTGCTCTCGTTTGAGCCGAAATTATGCTTGCTGGTGTCGTGCCGTATTATGACGCTTTTATAATAATAACGGTGACCCGGGACTGCAAACGTTGTGTTTGACCCAATCGTTCAATAATAGTTTATCAAGGCGCAAGATGGAAGGCATTGCCTGCGCCCGCATTGCACGTGAAAATGGCGTATACAACTGATTTTGAGTTGTCGATGATTCATTCCGTATCAATTGCTGCATCCTCATACCCTCCTCGCTGTGGGCTAAGCGGAGACTCAGCCTCTTGCCATTAATTTCAAAACCGGTTCGCATGGTGCAGCTTACGTTAAAGTATTTGCTGTGAACATATCGCCCATCCATGCCCCACGGGTCAAAGTGCTAATAACATGGGGAATCCGACGCCGTGTCGTCTTGGTCGGCGTGACTGCCGGTATTTGCCCCGAGCAGACATGAGCTGGCGCGAACGGTGGCACCTGATGACAATTGCGTGTTGTGGGGTGTATGCCGCGCTGCTCGTGATGGCGTCGGTGATGGCGCAGCTACGATTGTTGGCGGCACGCGACGAGTGGACCCCTGCCAAAGTACTCGCGGCCCTAGTGTGGCTTCTGGGTAGGTGGCGGAACATGGATGCAGCTGGATTGAGGATAAGGAGTTGCTAGGGGCGGTTGCCGGCAAACTGGCCGTGATTAATTGGGAAATAAAACATCGGGGATAGACGCTTCCCCCCGGGGGCTGTCTTTTGGCAGAGGGCACGGGGCGACGGCGGGGCAGCGTTGGCCCGGTGCTTCGGCGGGCCAGAGAGTAGGGCGGCTGCGCTGCTTGAACTTACCAGCCTCTTACTGTCGGGCAGCCAAGGGAGGACACTTGGCGACTCTGCAGTAGTTGGTTGCGAGAGCGTGGTTGCCCCTTGGATAGAGAGACGCCCTCTGCGGCTGCGAGAGCATGGCAGGGGGCGGTGCTTGAGAGGTTGGGCGGGGGGGGGGAGGGGGGGGTCAACCTCAAGGTTGCCCGATGGAATGAATTTACTTGCGACAATGCAGCTCTAGGGAGGACAGATGGCAGCGCCCCGGAGGGGCGAGGCAGAATGGCTGCATCCCGAGCATGGCGAACTCAATTCCTCGTCCCCGCCCCCCGCCCCCTTCCCCCACGCCGCCGAGGTCAACCGGAGGCTCTGCAATGTCTGGGAGATGCGACAGTCTCAGCAGTCGAGACACATAGACAGACATGTGGTGGTGACAGTGCAGTGGTGGTGCAGAAATAAGAGAGTGCAATGTTTTTGAGAATACAAAAAATGTTACAAGTTACACAACCACCCACTGCTACAAATAAATGTTATTGCTATTGTCGGCAATGCTCGCAAAGCCATGCGGACCTCTAGCAGCACGCCCACTGCCAAGGGCGTCACCGTGAGTCAAACACAAGCCAAAACGTCAGCCTCGTCATTGTACGGCAATACATAATATATGTCAATCATGCATCGTCAATAAATAATATATATTTGACAACACGCATACATGATATTATATAAAATATAGAAGGCCTCGCGCGCATAGCCTTCATTGTAACATGCGCGCACTCGTACTAGTATCCGTTGTGCTCGTAGAATGTTACATCGTTCCGTGGTACTAGCACTCTTTCTGCATCATGCCAAAGATAGCGCATTGATGGCAGATTACGCAAAAGCGTGACTGTCACAGAGACCATAGCTGCCGTTGGAATGAAGCCACATAGGTAGCTGTATAGGCGAACTACCGAAAAGAATATGATGCGGTAAAATAACAATTATACTATTATAGCCTATGATTCGAATACTCCGGGCTCCCAATTAAACCAAAACTCGCGATCCTACTGCGTTATATGAATATTTATACTCGTTACCTAGCTAGGATGAACCATGCGAGAGCTCCGAAACCATTGCAGTCGAAATTACACAAACAATGACGCGAGGACATCATCAGCTAAAACTACTCAAATTGACCCGAAACCAAATGAAACTCTCGAGTGACGCTACGGGTACCCCGGGCCGTTACGAGGCACTTCCCTTAAGCTCTTTCACGCGAATCCCTGCTGACTGTACACCCTGAAGCCGCAGACAAAAACAGTATATACTGCGACCAGGAGGCCGTTCGGGGATTCGGGGATTGCCGGTATCCCGTACCGCTAGGGCACCAGAAGGTCTTCCAGAACGCCCTGATTCGGGATACGGGAATCAACCGGAACGGGAACGGCTTTTCTTGGCGAAACCCGCGGTATCAGAACGGGAAACCGGACCAGATCGGCCGCCTCGCCCCGCGCCCGCGGTATCCCGCCGGGAAAGCGGGGGCTGATCACTCGATTGGCCGCGGAACCCGAGGTGTTCCGGACAGGAAAACGGTTTTTGAGCGAGAAGAGCGGAGATCTGGAGGCGTTCTGGTCAGATCTGGAGGCGTTCTGGTGGTGTTCTGGTGGTGTTCCGGACAGGAAAACGTTTTTTGAGTGGATATTCACCAAAAAGTGGTGTATAATACGGTAGTTCTGGAAGCAAAATATCCAGAAGCGGCGCACCGCCTGTGTTTTCGCGACATTTCATCAGTAATTCAGGCGGTGTAGCGAAGTGGTGTATAATTTTGGGGCCTCCAGAACCCGAAAAAAGCGATACGGTGTACCTTCTTGAACATGTTTAATCCGAAACTGACATTCAGGCGGTACCGTATGCCCCTTCTCGTGACTATATATGCATATATAGTCACGAGAATGATCAAAAGGTACCGCTTCAGGAGCGTTTCTGGATGGTTTCTTAATGAAAAGGCGTACCGTATCGCTTTTTCGGGTGTTTTTGGGCGTTCAGAACATACACCACTTCGCTACACCGCCTGATTTACTGATAAATTATCCAGAAAACACAGGCGGTGCGCCGCTTCTGGTTCAGGTTCTTCAAGAACTCCCGTATTATACGACACTTCTTCATGAATATCCCCTCAAAAAACGTTTTCCTGTCCCAAATGCCTCAAGATCTCATATGTTATGTGAAATATACCACACCTTGAAAACGTTTTCATGTGCCAAGTCACGCGAGGAACACGACTTCGCTGAACCGGGGGGGCGGGCCTTCGTCAACGTCAAAGAAAAGCCGGTAATGCGAATATGACACGGTGTTTGTGACGGTTCCCTGGAAGAGGTGGGCATCGTCCGAGGGGATATCATCGGAATCAAAGTCCTCCTGGAAAAAGGTGTTTGTCGCTTTGTCCCCCGAGGGGATCACGGTGTACACCATGTTCGTGAAAACGGCAAGGGTGTCCCAGTTTGAGCCGTCGTGAGATCCTTGGACCTTGCAAAACTCCACCAATATGTGATCCCATGCTCCCGTGATCCAAAGCCGTACGGCGGTGACCGTGACAGCTCCCGGAAGTTGAACGCCAAGGAAATGTGGCACGGTCTCAGCGGGATCGGCCACCCACGCCTCAAACGATGCGCCGCTTATCCTGTCGAACGCTCGCCAACCGAGATAGTTCACAGCGGCGTTGCTCGACTCGGTGATGGTGTACCCCTGGTCGGCGTAATCCGTCAGCGCGGGAATGGGGAGCGGGTTCACGCCCTCGTAAAGCACGAGCTCCACGATGGTGATCAGGGTGGAAAGGTTTCCCGTATACCACGTGCAGTTGATCGCGTAGCTGCTCGAGGCCTGGGTGTTCTCGAAAAACACGTCCGCGTAATCGTTTCGCATGACCGTCGCCCCCGCGTTCGTCTCCCCAACCACCCAATCGCTGGGCTGGAGCGACTTGCTCACGAGCTCCGTTACGCCCCGGTAAAACGTCACCGTCCCGGGGAAGCTGTGGGGCTCGTTTTCGGCCAGTCGCGTCGCGGAGTACACCCGAAACCCCACGATCTTCTTCGGCTGGCTCAGCGTGAAGGTGATCGTGACGGGAGGGGTGTTCTCCGGGCTCGCAAATATGTGGTTGTCCCACAGGAAACTGCCGTCGAATATGTAATCCGCTGAGAAGAGGTCCTTGTCAAAGGTCGTATTCGTCGAGGTTACCGTCGCCAGCGACCCGTCGATCGCGGTCACGGAGGGGGTTTCCTGGCTCCCGATCGGCTGGATCCCGCTCGAGTTACCCGCCGAGTCGATCAATTCCACCCAAAACCAGTAAGCCGTGCCCGGCGACAGGCCGCTCACCGTCTTTTGCCCGTCCTCGTACTCGTAGCTCGCGTTCTGGGCGATGGTGGCCGTCGCGGAATCGATAAAATCCGAGGTCACGACCGTGTACGTCCCGGTCGGCACGGTGTTCGTGGTGTTCTGGTACAGGCGGATCTCCGAGAACCCGCTCATTTCTTTATGAAGAGCGATTTTCCAGGCACTTCGGCACCTGGGGAGCCCGATCCTCGAGTCGCGTTATCTCCGAAGAGACGTGGCGTATGAACTCGGGGATATCGCGAAACATCCCATCGTCCATCGCGCTCGTGAGGAAGCTCTCCGTGTTGATCTCCCGCAAAAGTTCCCCGTACCGCGTGCTAAGCTCGTCGTGCTTCGCGTACCTGTCCGGCCACCGCATCGCGCTGGAGAGGGACGTAATCGCTCCGGCGACGAGCGAAAGACACCCCGAAACGGTTACCGCGATCCCGTAGTCGCCTATGTGCTGAACCCCAAACACGATGTTGGTGCACCCAACCAGAAGCGTGAGGAGAATATTCGAGTAAACCGAGAAATCGTATTTTCCCTTGAAGTACCGGTACGCCTTTCCGTGAAGGTGCCGCTGCTTTCTCGATAACTCGCGCCACCGGAGCAACAGAGGGTTCTCGATCTCGATGCTCACCCTTTCGTTCGATCCGGTCCGATCGCTCATTTATTAGTCTCGGAATAAAATTTGGCCGTGCACCGAGGGATCGCCGAAATCCAGATCGACGCTCCGCCGGCTCGCGATCTCGGACACCTCGTGGCCCAGGGAATTGGTTCGGATGGATGATGTGAACCCCAGGAGCGTGTTCCGCCCCACGAACGACGCGACGGTCGGCGCGTTCGACCTGAACTGGTGGATGTTCATAAGAACAACCGAGTTGCTCATTTGTTCTTATGCCACAAGATCCGTGAAGGACAGCGTCACGTCCACGGTCGACCAGGTCGGGCCCGACACCGAAAACGCGTCCAGCGTCGGCGGCGCCGTGTCGGCCGCGGTCGCGAGGCTCGCGGGGGTGGACGCGGTCACCGCGCTCTCGTTGCCGCTCGCGTCGCGGGCCAACAACCACCCGTAGTACGTCGTGTCGGGCTCCAGCCCCGTGACCGCGTACGCCTCGGTCGACCCCCCGAGGGACACGCCCGCCGCCTTGATCTCCGCGGAGGTGGGCGCGGTGGTCTGCGTGTCCGACACCAGGAGGATCAAGCTCTGAACCCCGTCGTTGTCGCTCGCGTCGATCCCCACGTCGATCCGGGTGAACGCCGGCGTCCCCGCGGAAAGCGTGAACGCGGCCACGGACGGCTCGATGCTATCCGTCGCGAACGAGAACCCCTTCCCGAACATCTCGAGGAAAACCATCCGAACGTCCCCGGTGTCCATCCCCATCTCGATCACCCCGCCAGGAAACTCGATCGCCGACTCCGATGTCCCGAAAGTGTGGCGCATCATTCAATTCCTTTAATATTGGAACCCGAAAAACACGCCCGGACCAGCGTTCATGAAGAACCGCCTCACGATCCCGATCGGTAAAACGTGAAACACGCGGTGTAATGCGAAGCGTCCGTCACGATCGCGTACGTCACGGCGTCCCGAAGCTCCAGCGTCAGGAAACCCATATGGTCCAGAGGCGGACGTATGGGAATCCCGACGGTGTCGCTACACACCGGCTTTATGGTCTGCTTGTACCCGAAATACTTTTCGCCCCCCTCGTCGTTGGTCCCCGGGAGGTACGCCAGCACGTTGCGGCTCTGGTGGCGATCGATCGCGAAGCTCGGGGTCGCCACGACCAGGCCCGCGGGCAAACTGCCGACCGCGCGGTCCACGTGAACCGGGCTCACGTAGCTCACCGCCACGCTCCAGGGGCTCGTGCGGTCCATCTCGAACGTCTTGAAGTCGAAGGCGACGCGCACGACGCCCGAGTTGCCGCTCACGGGGGTCGCCTGGCCGCTCGACACCCACAGGTGGTAAAAGCTCTGCGAGATCGGGCGCTCCGGCTCGTCGGTCCAGAACACCAAGCTGAAACTGAAATCCAAGGTGTCGCCGGGGGTCCACGGGTACACGTCCGTGAACACCAGGGTCTGGGTTTCGTAAAATTTGAATTGCAACTCGCCCAGCGTCGCCAAATTGTCGCCCAGGGTTATCCCGCCGCAAGCGGTCGACTGGAGGTACGGCGTGTCGGCCATGATCCCGTAATAAGCCGTCTGCTTGGCCGAGGGGAGCAGCGCCAACACAGGGTCCTTGTTCGCCTGGCTCCACGCCTTGTGGGAATTAATCGCGGGAAAGGAGGAACACGTCAGGAGAACCGACATCGGCCGCGAGGTGTTCTGCGCGAAAGAGGCGCCGTTCGAAGACCCCACGACCGGCGTAATCCACTCCAGGCCGAACCGCACCAGTTTCCCGGCGTACTCGTTCAGCCGGCCCCGCCCCATGTCGAACGCGAAGTCGTACATCTGCCCCCGCGTCCGCTCGGCCGAGTCGACGAGGATGCGGCTTATCATTTTATCTAACATTCACACCTAAAAAACGGTCTGGGCCATCCCGCTCGGGTCGATGAACAGGATCGCGTCCTGGTGGGTGAAGCTGTCCACGCGCACAGCCGCGGCGAGCGCGCCGGAGAACTGGGCCTTGAGGTAAATCGTGGCCGTGGACACGTCGACGCCGCTCTCCGAGACCATGGACTTGTGGCTCTGGGTCTCGAGGTCCTGCGCGAGGACGTACGTCCCCTCGGCCGCCACCCACGTGCTGTCGCGAATCTGGCCGTGGTGCTCGACGCTCCCGAACGCGTGGAACGCCTTCTGAAGCTCCGCGAAGGCCTCGGCGTTACTGTCAACGGGCTTCTGGGGAACCAGCTGGCCGCCCACGTCGTACTGCCACCTCCCGGTGTCGCCGAAGGGGTTGGTGCGCAGCGTCACCGTCTTCTTGGTGCCGTCGCCGATGTTGCCCTGCAGCCGGAACACGCTGAAGATCGTTTTGAGACTCCGGTAATTGCCGCTGATCAGCGTGTTGCACAGCGTGGACCCGCTCTCGACGCTGGAGGCGTGGTTGGAGAAAGTGGTCATCGGAATGCGGTAGCCGCCGGAGTTCGCCTGGCTGATGGCCGAGGCCACGCCAGCGTCCAGCTTCACGATCTCCGCGCAAAACTCGACGTCGCTCACCGCCCAGTCGCGGGCCGCGGTGGACACCTGCAAATCCTCCTTGCTCGCCAGGGTCAGGTTCATCCGGAGATGATTCCTCACCATGTCGCCCACGGGGATGTACTTCGAAGCCATGGTTCCCAGGACGCCGGAGCACAGCGGCAGGCATACCGTGATCTCCGACCCGCCGCCGATCGTCGCGCCGGTGCGCGGCCCGGTGTTGCTGCGGCCCTCGGTCACCGACCCGCCCCACGCGGCCTGGAGCGTGTCGCCCTGGGAGTCCTCCAGCAGCGCCATCAGCACCGGGTACTGGTCGATGTACTCCAGGACGTTGGAGCCGTACACGACCTCCAGCAACCGGATCACGCTGTGCGCGGAGTAGTCCAGGGTCATGGAGTTGCCCGCGGTGGAGTCCAGATTGTGGAGCTTGAATTTCAGATACGACTGGCGGGTGTTCAGGAACTCGCCCTTGTTGCCGCAGGGAATGGTCAGCTGGACGGTGTCGCCAGGGGAGAAGTTCCGGCCGTTGATGGGGGGAATGCTGTGGCGAAACTTCTGGGCGCTCACGGCGCGGGGCTTGGCGCTGTACACGAAGGAATCCGAGAGTCCTGACATGGTTTTAATTCAATGCCACAAAAATTCTCAGCCGCCCCGCTCGATCGCCGACCCGCGGCCCCTCACCCGCCTGTACGCGTCCCTAACCGCTCCCGCCCCGCCCTTCACCGCGCCGTAGCCCTCCCGCGCCGACCCCACGTCCACGCCCTTGCCCGACAGAGCGCCCTCCGCCGCTCCCGCAATCGCACCCACGCCCTTCGCAGCCCCGCCGATGGAAGCGCTCAGCGCAGCCGCCTCCGGCCCGATCCCGGGAATCGCCGCCAGCACCGGCGACGCCCCCAGCAGAAAATCGCCCACCTTGTTCCCCACCGCCCGCACGCCGTGCGAAAGCTTTTGCCCGAAGGTCCGCAGCGAGCGTCCGAATTTCGAGAAGTTCATCGTTTAATGGAATGCCACAAATTTTCACGGCTTCCGCCTCCTCCTCGCCCTGTCCCGCAGATCGCGGAACCCGTACAGCTCATACTGCTCCGCGTCCACCGACGCCGTGGCGCCCTTATCGTCCTCCATCAGGGACGTCAGCGAACTCTTGCCGAAACCGGCCTTGGAGGTCGTGAGGCGCACCTTCGGGTCGGCAACCGGCTCCGTCTGCGTGCCCCGCGCCTCCCTAGCCCGCTCGGCCGACCCGCCCAGGGTGTTCCCGCCCGCGGCGTGGCCCAGGGGTTTCCCGGTGTTGTGAGGAACCACGACCGGCAACATCGGACGCTGCCCGTAGGCGTGGTCGATGCCGAACGGCGCGTGCGTGGGGTAGTACGTGTTCCAGCCCTTCGCGAAAGGCTGGGGGGCCGCCGCCGCCGCGGGAACGGCCCTCGGAGTCCTACGGGGCGCGCGCCGCCGAGACGAAGTCCCACACCCGCACCGCGATCCCGTTCCCTTCTTCTTGCAAGCGCAAGGGTCCTTCACTCGCCTGGTTTTCCTCGGCATTTGTTTTCATTCATAAATTTTGGCGTCGAGAACCGGGCCCCCCGGCGGGTGTTCTCCAAGATCACTCGCCCGAATCAGAAACCCGAATCAGATCGAACTTCTTGAAGAACTGGCCGCGCTCCACGTCCGCGAACAGGAACGCGAACTGGTCGTCGTACACGAACCTCATCATCCGCTCGGCCTCCGCCCGGTCCATGCTTATGATCTCGCCAAATATCGCCTCGTACTCCTTCTTGTTCCGAGGCTTGAACATCGCGAAGTGGCTCAGGCTCTTCCGGATCGACAGCGGCATCGCGATGTACGACTGAACCAGAATGATAATCGATAATCGGTAATGCCGACGATTGTATATCAGATCCTTCAGATCGCGCTGGACGTCCAGATCCTTCAGGGCGACCGTCACGTCGTCCAGAATCAGAAGGCTGTTCTTCTTCGTGTCGCCCGCCTCCCGAACGCCCTCCCGAATCCCGGCCAGGGTGTCGAAATCCAGCTCGCCGTACATCCGCTCGTGCTCCTCGAACGGGTTGTTCTTCAGGCTCGCCACGCTGTGAGGCGGCATCACGACGTGCACGCGGTGGAACGCCCGCTGGTACGCCTTCCGGCTGGTCAACATATTAATCATCAGGCTCGTCTTTCCCGAACCCGCGCTCCCGATGATCGCCATGAAAAACGGCCGGCTCGGAAGCGGCGCCACGATCTGCTTGCATATCGGACGATCGCACAGGAACTCCGGGGGATCGATCGCGAAGGCCGACCGCTCGACTATCTCGAACTCTCCCGCTTTCGGCATAGCTTTTTAATCTTTCCTTTTATTTCCTTCGGTTCCGCCTCCGCCCAGCACTGGATCTCCAGGATCTCGCACTGCTCCGGGGTGAACCCCGGGAACTTCGCGGCCCACCACTCGCGCCTCCCGTAGTTCGGCTCCCGAAGGAGCAGGAAATCGATATCGTCGATCTCGGGAGGGGTCGGGGTCGGCGACATTTTTTATAGAGAGACAGAAATGGACCCATGGACGGCCGCGTGGAGAACCCTGGTGGCGATCGGAATGGTGACGTACTTGAGCGAGTGTCTGAATCGGGTGATTCCCAGCTCGAAGAAAGCGGAGAAGTCGGAGGAGAAGCCGGAGGAGATCGAGGAGAAGCCTCAGGAGATCGAGGAGAAGCCGGAGGAGATCGAGGAGAGCCAGTTGAAAGGGCCACGGGAGTGACCAAGCGGCAGCCCAGCGCCCGGATGGTGGAGCACCTGGCCAAGGCGAGGCGGAAGAAATCGGAGAAGCGCGAGATCATGGAGAGGCTGTACGAGGAGTACCTGAACCCGCCCCCGCCGCCGCCGCCCAAGCCGACCAGGAAGCCCAGAAAACCGCGTGTTTCCGTACTTCCGGCAGCTTCCCCGCAGCTTCCCGACGAAAAAACACGCTGTTTTGCAGCTTCCCACCAGCTTCCGCCCCCCTCCGACCCGATCCCGATCCCGAAAACGCGCAAGAAGAAGGCGCCCGCGACCCCGCAGTCCCCGCCCCTCCCCGAATTCGTCATATACTAGGTAAATGCTTCAGCAGCTGTTTCTCGACACCCAGCACAGCGACTTCGTGTTCCCCGACGGATCGCACGTGTTCTGGCTCCCCGACGCGATCGACGTCCCGGCCCGCCACTTCCTCGAGGCGCGACTCCTGAACGCGTGGATCCCGCACACCTTTTACAGCGTGTTTTCGGACAACGACACCCTCGCGCTCCGCTTCTTCCCCCCCGGCGATCCCAGCGGCCGGCTCGAGATCATAACCCTCCCGCACGGGAACAGGTCGATCGACGAGCTCATCGAGTTCGTCAACCCCAGCCTCCTGTACACCTTCGAAATGGTGTACTCGCCCGCCACCAACAAGGTCACGCTCGTCTCGGACCACATCGCCGAAGTCGTGGTCGACGCCGCCACCACATGCTCGTCCCTCCTAGGGCTAGCCCCGGGCGACACCAGCTCCGACGGCCAGCTCGAGGCGCCCCGCGGCGTCGACCTCACGCGGACCTCCTCCATCTTCCTCCGCACGTCCCTCCACACCTCCAACCGCGACCCCATCACGCGCCGCACCTCCAACGTCCTCGCCAAGATCCCCCTCACGTCCCAGTTCAACGAGCTCGAGCACTACACGACCGACGCGTGGGTCGAGTGCAAAAACATGGCCGTCTCCTTCATCGTGTGCCGCCTGGAGGACGACAACGGCCGCTTCCTCGACCTCAACGGCTCCCGGTGGACCGCCACAATAAAACTCAGAATAAGTCACAATAATGCAGAGGTCTCGGACGGCGTTCGCGCCCTTGAAAGTCAACGGCAGGCGGACGCTCGAGGTGGACAATTCGGAGCTTCAGCTGGAACTCGAGGGGCTCAGCAACCAGCTCGCGGAGGCGGAGGCGAACCTTAGCGACCTCGAGCTCGACCTCGACGGGCTCAGCAACGACGTGTGGGTCGACCAGGCCCGCCAGGACCTCGAGCTCGCCACCGCCTGTAACGAAATCTGGCTCGACCAGGACCGCCAGGACGCCGCCATAGCAACCCTAGAATCCGCATGTAACGATTTGTTCGCCGACCAGGCCCGCCAGGACGATGAAATCGCCGCGCTCAGCAACCAGGTCGCCGCCGTGGACGTGACGGGGTACATCCCGCAAACCGAAAAGGCGCGATTCATAGTCGATGTCCTCGAACCCAAAGCCATCGGCGCGCACGACGATAACCCCGGCCGCATCGACGTCTTCGGCACGCTCCGCGTCCCGTTCGCGGACCTCTTCGACCTCGGCGAACCCAGCAACCCCTGGCGCCACGTATACGCGTCGCAGGCCACCCTCTCCAACCCGGACCTCCTCACGTTCACCTCCTTCCTCGGCGAGACCGGCGATTACACGCTCTCGGAACTCCTCAACTCCGCCGCGGAATCGGGCGCCCACCTCGACCTCGCCGACGCCGAGGGGGGGAAAAAGGCCATCGTGGGCCGCGACGCAACCACCCTCGACGTCGGCTCGTCCAACGACCCCTGGCGGAACGTCGTCGCCGACTCCGTCTGGACCGCCACCCTCCGCGAAGCGACATTCGGCCAGGGGATAACGGTGAAAGGCGACCTAAAACCCTTCGACGTCAACCCCGGGTTTCCGCCCCTCGCGCGGGTGGGCAACTCCACCTTCCCGTTCCTCGAAGGGCATTTCGGAAACCTCTATGCCGGCAACCTCTTCGCGAACGACTCCGGCGGAACCTCGCGCCGCGTCCTCCTCGAGGGCGAAACCGTCTCGAGCTCCGTCGACTGGGCGGACGTCCTGAACAAACCCACCATCCCCACGATCCCCGCGTGGGTCGCCACCAACCAGAACACGGTCCCCCTCAGCGGGTTCGACAACGATCTCGTACTCACGGCCGATTCGATCGAGTGGGCGAACATCCTGAACAAACCCACATTCTTTTCGGGATCTTATACCGATCTGGTGGATACGCCCGCGATCCCCGAGATTCCCGCGTGGGTCGCCACCAACCAGAACACGGTCCCACTCAGCGGGTTCGATAACGATCTTTCCCTCGTAGCCGATTCCGTCGAGTGGGCGGACGTCCTGAACAAACCCACGCTCTTTTCGGGATCTTATACCGATCTCACGAACAAGCCCACGATCCCCACGATCCCCGCGTGGGTCGACGCCAACCAGAACACGGTCCCCCTCAGCGGGTTCGACAACGATCTCGTTCTCACGGCCGATTCCGTCGAGTGGGCGAACGTTCTGAACAAACCCACATTCTTTTCGGGAAGTTATAACGATCTGGCGGATACGCCCACGATTCCCACGATCCCCGCCTGGGTCGACGCGAACCAGAACACGGTCCCCCTCAGCGGGTTCGACAACGATCTCGTACTCACGGCCGATTCGATCGAGTGGGCCAACGTTCTGAACAAACCCACATTCTTTTCGGGATCTTATACTGATCTCACGAACAAACCCACCATCCCGTCGCTCGCGGGGTACGCCACCGAGGCCTGGGTTACCTCGCAGGGGTTCGGATCCGGCGGAGACTGGGACACGCTCGCCAACCGGCCGACTTGGACCGACAAGTTCGTGTACACGCAGAACGTCGGGCCGCAGATGTTTCCCGTCGAAACGTCCAACTTCGATATCGTCGCGCTCGACTCGATCACGCCCACCAGCAACATGGGGTACAACCTGGGCCAGGACCAGCTCAGATGGCTCTTCCTGTACGCGAAAACGGGCCGCTTCTCGGACGTCGTCGAGATCGGGTCCGTCACCGACCGCGTGCGGCTCGCCTACGACGCCGAGTCCAACCTCATGACGCTCGACCGGCCGCTCACCCTCTCGCGCACGACGCCCGAGCTGGACTCTGAGGCCGCTTCCAAGGGGTACGTCGACTCGGCCGTCGCGGCCGCCACGCCCGCCACCGACTGGGCCTCCATCACCGGCGCCACCAAACCGCTCATCAACCTCGACGGCGGCGACATGCGCGTCGGGGAATCCCTCGTGCCGACCCTCGACGAAACGTGGGACCTCGGCTCCTCCAGCAACAGCTTCCGGGACGTATACACCCAGTTCCTCACGGCCTCCGGCGGCGCGTACATCGGCTCCCTGCAGACCCCGGTCCTCAACGTGACCAACGTGATGAGCCTCAACGGCAACAAAATCACCCAGGTGGGAGCGCCCACGACCGGCACCGACGTGGTCAACAAATCGTACGTCGACACCGCGGTGGCGGCCGTGTCCAACCCCGGCGGCCCCGCCGACCTCTCCTCCGTCGAAGCCGCGAAGTTCATGCGAATCGTGAACAACTACGGCGAATACTCCATCTCGCCCAACTACGATTACCTCGCCACCGTCGACCCGTCCGCCTTCGCCAACATCATCTTCGGGGGCAACTACTCCGCCGACACCGGCGAGGAGGACCGCTCGCTCCGCTGGCCCGAGGTGTGGTGCGAAACGCTCCAGTCCTCATACATCGGCACGGAGGACAAAATCAGGCTCGGGAGCCTCCTCGGGATCACCGCCTCGGACTTCACCGACCTCAAGTTCGTCACCGGCGGGGTGGAGGTCTCCGGAAACATCGTCCCCAACAACAACCAGTCCCACGACCTCGGGAGCGAAACCCACGAGTGGGACCACATCTTCGTGAAAGACGTCGAAGTGTCCGACGACGTCAAGGTCAGGAACGACGTGCGCTTCATGGTGGACGGCGCCAACGTGTGCCGCCTCAAAACCCACCCCGACGGGTGCGAAGTCGACGGGGACGTGTTCCCCGACGGCACGGAAACGTTTTCCCTCGGCAAAATCGACAAGGTCTGGGACAAGATCTACGCCAAAAACACGTACTCCACGACCATCGACTCCGCCCAGTCGTACGCGCAGAACGTGTACGCCACCGTCGCCGCCACCGTCAACACCCTCAGCGTCCTGGCCGCCGCGGACTTCGGCAACAACACGCTCACCGGCGTCGCCTCGCCCACCAACTCCAGCGACGCCATGACCAAGGGATACGCAGACGCCAATTACCTCTCCCTCAGCGGGACCATCAACACCAACATCACCGTGCCGGCCCAGTCCGTGATCGAGACCAACCCCACCCACCCCTCGGCCAACCAGCTCGTCACCAAGAAAATCACCGAGGACCGGTACTCGCCGAAAAACCACGACCACGACGGGACGTACGCCGAGCTCACGGTCCTGAACTGGATCAGCGAATTCCTGTCGGAAATGGCCGCGGCCACCACTTACGGGAACATCGCCGCCTCCTCCGACGGCACCTTCGCCACCGCCTCCTTCGACATACCCAACACCATCAGGTTCAAAATAAGCTCGGTCCTCCTCGCGCAAAACGTCCAGACCGTGGACTCCGTCAGGCTCACCGTGAGAATGTTCCACTCCGCCACCGGCGTGTACATCACCAGCGCCGACCAGGAACTCAGCCTCTCGTTCGACCAGGCCACCAACACCATCCTCGCCTCGCAAACCGGCTCGCTCTCCTTCGGGGCGTCCACCTCGGTCGTCGGCGACCTCAGCCTCAAGATCGTGATCGACGCCAGGATCGCGGGGTTCAGGAGGCCCGTCATGACCGCCCACGCCCAGGGCCAGTGGACCTCCCCCACGGTTCTCCGGGTGGACCTCTAAGAAATACCACCAAACTTATATCTTCGGGATGAAAAATGGCCAGCACCGCCCAGTACCAACGCGATCGCCGCTCGCAACCCGGGGTTCGGGAGTCCGAGTCCCGCCGCCGCGCCCTCGATCGGATAGCCGCCGACCACGTCCCGCGCGCCGCCACCCTCGCCAAGTGGGGCATATCCGCCGAGGACGTCAACCGCATCAGGGCCCAGAAGGACCTCCCGCCCCTGGATTTCGGAAACGAACCCCCCGAAGCTCAGGTACACCTTCCACGATCGGGATCGCAAACCGTTCAGGATATCCTCGCGAAGGTCGACGCCGTACGAGGGAAACAGATGATCGGCCGCAACGGAAAACCCGCGAAGAAACCCGACGGGTCGCCGAAAATCATATCCGACAGCTCCGTCGACCAGTACAAGCGCGGGGTGCGCGCCATCGCGGAAATCGCCGCGTGCGGAGCCGGGGAAGACTTCGGGAAGTGCCTCCGGGATCACGAAGCCGTGATCGCGAAGGTCCGCGATCGGTACCCGAAAGAGAACTCGTTCAAAACAATCATCGGCTCGATCGTGTCCACCGCCAAGTACATCAAGCCGTTCAGGGACACCCTCGGCCAGGAGGCGCACGACGCGTACCACGAGGCCATGGTCGGCTCCATCGTGAAGGCCGAGACGCAGGCCATCATCGACACCGAAACGCAAACCGTCGAACCGCTCGACGAGATCAAGAAGGGCCTGGACGAGATCGGGAACAAGTTCGGGAAACAATCAGATCGGTACCTCGAGGCCAAGCTTCAGGTCGACCTCGCGGGGATCCGAGACGACCTTTCCTCCGTCGCGATAGTTCAGAGCGAACGCACCGCCCAGCAAAAGGGGATCAAAAACTTTTACGTCCCGCAAACCCGCAAGCTCGTGATCGCCGAGTTCAAAACCGCGAAGTCGTACCCGCCCTACGAGTTCAAGCTGTCCGCCGAGAACGCCGACCTCGTCGCCGAGTCCCTCAAAAGGAAACCGCGCAAGAAACTGTTCCCCGCCCGGGTCGGCAGGAGGGTGGCCGCCGCGTTCGAGGACGTCGGGCTGGACGTGGGGGTCAACACCATCCGCCACTCGTGGATCACGACCCTCATCGGCTCCAACCCCTCCGAGGCGAACGTCAGGCGGGTGGCGGCCAAGTTCAAACATAAGGCAGTCATGTCCCTCCGGTACTTCAGGGGCGCGCCGCCCTCCGAAGAGGAGGACTAGCCGGGATGAAAATATCGCCACGCAGGTCAACAATGCCGACGCAGCACGACCAGGACTTCCTCAGGAAGCTCCGGAAGCGCGAAAGGTGCCGCAGATATTACATGGAAAACTACGAGGCGCTCAGGAGGCGGGCGCTCGACCGGTACTACCGCTTCACGTACCCGGAACACGAGGGGCGGCCGCCTCCTCGGGAGAAGGGAAGACCCAGGAGGGTTCCGAGGGTTTCTTGATGGGTTCCTGATGGGTTCCTGAACGCGTTTTCATGTTATACACCTCCACCAGCTTCACGTAATCGGGTTTCTTAACGGCCCAGTTCCCGATGTTTTCCTTTATGAACTCGCAGTATCCCGGATCTTCTGATATGACTTCCAAAATCGTTTTACCGGCGTGCTTGCCGTTCCTCATGATACTCGTCGCCGACCTCTTGCACGTGGCGCAAATGAACGAGGACTCTCCCGTCGAGGATGCCTTCACCGCGTTCGTTTTGCACAGCAAACACACCTGCTTCTGTTCCATCCCATCCCATCTCTTAATGCAGTCCTTTCCGATGAGATAACACTTTTTGTCGCGGAGGCGGTACACCAGGTGGTGGCGCACTATCTCAACTTCGCACACACACAGACCGGTCGGTTGCGGGGGATCCAGTCCGAACATCGCACACACCTTCCGGTAATAAGGCCCGCCATACAGCCCTCCATTCTCGAACTCGTGTATCTCCTCCTTGGAGTGGCCCAGAGCCGTGAAATTCTCCATGAACCTCCGGTACGGAGTGGACGTCAGCGGCATTGTTCATTCAGAATATTATATTTTCTGCCCCTGTGACGCTCCGTCAGGCATACAAAAAAAATTTTCTGGAGAAGGATCAACATGAACGTATCCGAAGCCATCGATATTGTTGTCCCCCAGGAGTCCGACGTCGAAATGAAGAAGCGGATCGCCCGCGAGAAATACAGGAAGTACTACGTCGACAACCTCGAAAAAACGCGTAAGGCATCTCTGGATCGGTACTACAAGCGCAAGATCGCCCTCGGGTGCAAACCCCGGCCCCTCGGACGTCCCCGGAAGTACGATCTTCCAGAAAAGGCCTGAGCGTCCTCTAGGAATAAGTTTTTTTCTGGGTTGCAACAAAATGTCAGGAACTACCAACATGCCCCTCCGGATCGAGCTCACGGAAACCTGCCACAACGTCGATTTCTTGAGGAAATTGTTTTCGCAGTCCAGCAGCTCCGTGATCGACAAGTCCCTCGTCACGATCGCGAAAAACCTTCACAAGAGGCTCAGGAAGAACGCCTCCACCACGGTCGAGTACGTCCAGAAGGCGTACCCGATCCCGGGCGGGGATGACGCCTTCATCGGTCGCCTGTACCCCTCCAACCAGCGGTTCGTGTGCTTCCAGAACATGCTCGGCGGCCTCCGCCGCGTCCTGATCGCCGGCAAGTACGTCGAGGTCGACATGCAGAACGCCCACTTCCAGCTCCTCGCCGGCAAGTACCCCGACGCCTCCGCGATCCAGGATTACATCTCCAACCGCGAGGAACACCTCCGCGGCGTTCAGGAGGCCGCCGGCGTCCCGCGCGCGGTCGCGAAGCAGCTGTTCATCATGCTCATATTCGGAGGCTCAGTCGACGGCTGGAAGGCGGAGAACAACATCCCGGAATCCCTCCAGCTTCCCAGTTTCTGCCAGGAGCTGTACTACACCGTCGTGGCGCTCAAGGCCGACTTTCAGGTTCGTCCCGAGAACCAGACTTTCGTGAAAGCGGCGAAATCCAAGAAGCTCAGGATGTCGTGGCAAAACACCGCCTTCGCGCTCTGGCTCCAGGATCTCGAGGCCCGGTGCATGCTCGCGGCCATCGATCACCTCCGCGCCAACGGCGTTCAGGTCGCCTCCCTCATCCACGACGGAGCGCTCATCAGCGCCGCCGACGAACACAAGGTCGATCTGGAGGCCCTGGGAACATACGTCCGCGACGCCACCGGCCTCGAGTGCTCCTTCGCCGTCAAAGGCCTCGACCTCACCGGCGACGACGAGGCGTGGGTTCAGCAAGTCGAGGAGGGGTTCGCCAACCACGCCACCGAGATGAAGGAGATCGCCGACAAGCGCGACGACAAGACCAAGCTGGTCGTGGAGGCAGCCCGCGAGGGCGGCCACCGTCTCCTCGCCAAACTGTTCCACGCGATGTACCCGGACTTGTACGCCTTCCTCGGGAAACCCGACGGCTGGTACGTGTTCAGGTCGCCGCGGTGGTACCCGATCAGCATGAACGTCCAGCCCATCATGAAGAAAATCGATACCTCCCTGTACAAGACGGTCGCGAAGTCCCTCAAGATCCTCGAAGCCGAGGAGGTTCCTGACAGTTTCACGATCGAACTCGTGTCGGGGCTCCTGACGTTCATCTCGACCATGAAGTTCAAAAAGGACCTGGTCGATCAGCTGGCCGTCTCGTACCATGTCGCCGACCCTTCCCAGTGGCTTTCGGCGCTCGACAGCAACACGCACACCCTCGGCTTCGAGGACTGCGTATACGACTTCGACGAGAAGTGCTTTCGGGAAGGGCGGCCCGAGGACATGATCTCCATGAGCGTCGGGCACACTCAGGCGGACGTGGAGGCCCACATGATCGGAAGCGATATCGGGCGAGAAATCATCGACGCAATCGAAACCATGCACGCTTCCGATGAGGTTCTGTGGTACGTGTTGCAAACCCTCGCAACCTCCGTGGTCGGCGACCGGCCCAACGATCGCTTCCAGATCTGGTCAGGAACGGGCGGCAACGGGAAAGGCCTCGTGAAAAATCTGGTCTCCTCAGCGCTCGGCCAGTATTACTACGAACCCACCGCGGGCCTCTTCGCCACCCGATCGGTCACCGGATCCGTTCTCTCATCCGAACTGGCCAAGCTCAAGGGGAAGCGGATCTGTATCGCATCCGAAGCCGAACCGGGCGACACGCTCCGCGCCGGCCTCCTCAAGCAGTGTACCGGCCACGACCTCATCCAGGCCCGAGACCTTTACAAGTCCGCCAGCGAGTTCCGGTGCGTGGCGAACATCGTCCTGTGCTTCAACGAGATCCCGGGCGTGGACGATTCTTCAGGAGGTATCGAGCGACGCCTCGATCTCATCCGATACCCGTTCAAGTTCGTCGATTCCCCTTCCCTCCCCCACGAGAAGCAGGTGGACCGCTCCCTCCAGAAAAAGTTCTCGAGCAAGGTGTTCGGGGCAGCCTTCCTCAGCTCGCTGATCAAGATATTCAACGATACCGGGTTCGCCTTCGACCCGCCCGAGTCCGTGAAACAGGAGGCGAGGGACTTCCTCGGGGAGAACGATCTCGTGGGACAGTTCCTGAATGTGTTTTACGAGGAGACGGGTGAATATTCCGACTTCGTCACCCTCAGCGACATCTGGGGCCAGCTCCGCTCCGCCCGCGATTTCAGCGACCAGATGGTGGACGTCAAGCAAAGCCGACAGCTCTGCCAGAAGCTCAGGAACAAGGGACTGGCGATCTCGAAGGCGAAGGGGGTCACCGTTCTGCGCAACTACAAGGCCAGGGAGGGCGAGGAGAGGGGGGGAGGGTGGAGGGGCTCCGGATCTGGAGGGGTTCCTGTGTGAGGGTGAGCGAGGGGGCTGGGTAGAGCAGGTAGAGCAGAGGTAGAGCAGACGTCTACCCAGCAAAATCAAGCGGTACACCGGTTGATTTTCAGAAATTCTCAGAGTTTTTTAGTATCATTTTAATCAGGGGTAGAGCAGGTAGAGCAAAATCCCGGAAATACTTTTGTAAGGGAAAACGAGTTTCGGGCCGGGCCCGAAACTCAAAACGTGTCCTAAGGATACTTTTTAAAAAAGCCCTACCTGCTCTACCTGCTCTACCCAGAGCTTTTACCGTGTAAATGATACGGTGGGCGAAGAAAGCTCCTGATCAAAAAATCACCCGGGGTAGAGCAGACGTCTACCCAGCCACGACCTCCGGGAATGTTCCCATGGGGCTGCGAAGCGAAAACGTTTTTCGGGAGGTTCGTCCCGAAAAGACGGACCCGGGGCATTTTCTGGTTTTTTGTCGTCACGATCGGTAATGATTCGGGTTCTGGATGTTTGTTCGGGATCCCAGAGCGTGGGGTCGGCCTTGCGCGAGATGTATGGCCACGACAGGGTGGAGTACGTGAGCGTGGATACAACTGCCTCGACGCGCCCCACGCACCTGGTGGACGTGCGCGAGTGGGATTACCGGTCGGCGTACCCCCAGGGGCACTTCGACGTTATATGGGCCAGCCCGCCGTGCACCGAGTACAGCACCGCGAAGACGATCGGCGTGCGTGACCTCGCGCTGGCGGACTCGATCGCGCGGAAGTGCCTCGAGATCATCGACTGGTTCGCGCCGCGCCACTGGTTCATCGAGAACCCGTATACGGGGATGCTCAGGAAAAGGGAGTTCATGGCGCCGCTGGAGCCGTTCCTCCACCGGTGCACGTACTGCAAATACGGGCGGGATTATAAGAAGTACACCGCGATCTGGACCAACAAGGCGGGCCTCGAGCTGAAGCACTGCCACCTCGAGCCGTGCGATTATAAGCGCGAGAACGGCATCCACCTGGCGTGCGCCCAGAACGGGCTGCACGGCGACCCGCGGAAGCGGCCGTTCAAGCGCCGCACGGGGCGGACCAAGACGTACCAGATCCCGGAGGCGCTGCTGGCCGAGCTGTTCGCGGGCGTCGCGGGGGAGGGGGCGGGGTAGCGGTGAGGCGGTAAAGTACTGGGACGTCGGGTCCCGTAGGGCTGAAACCGCGTAACGGTCAGGGTGCAAGGGCTTAAGCGGAGGTCATGGCCGTTACAATCCCCGATTGACGTCAAATGGGGCCCCTACGGGTACCCGTAGCAGGGCTGAGGATTGGACGAGAGCGCGCGCGGACAATGAAAGCGATAGCTCCGACCCAACCCGTCGAACAAGTGAATGACTTGCTACAGGCATATAAATAAAAACGCAATGTCGCGACGACTACGGCGTCGTCAATCAAGGTGATCATATTGCTCCGAAACAAATCAGAACGCGCCGAATGGCAGCATAGCAGCAGGGCACCGCGGATGAGTGCGGGCGTCAGCGAGCAGCAACATAGCGACTACTGTAGTCGCTAGGCAGCAACGGAGCGACGCAAAGCATTAGCCGCCTAGAACCGGAGACCCGCTCCGAAACCACATGCATGCCGAGTGCTGCGGGCAAGTCGCCCAGCTGTTCATATACGATGTCGCCGTTGCCGCACCCAGCAGAAGGAAAGCTCCAGGTCGTCAGCCGCAGGTTCCCGGCCAGCGTGCTATAGCCTTGTGCAGTCCCCGAGCCTTCCACAGGCTGCCGCGTTCTGCGTGACGCTGCCGCCTACTTCGCGATTCTGAAAAGTATCCCCCACACAGTGCTCTTCAACACCAATTCCCGAGAAGTATGGTGGCCACCCGCTCGATGCGGAGCAGAGCGGCGTCCGGCGGCTGCGCCGACCTGTCGTCGGACGGATGGCAGGTGGTGGCGGAGTGCTTGCACGGCGGAGAGGGCGATACCTGGCGTGGCATGCTGCGGTGCGTGTGCCGGGCGGCGCGCGACGGGGTGGATCTCGCGGTTGCGGCGCCGACAGCGAACCACGCGCGCGTGCTGGACCCGCGAGTGCTCACCTCGCGGGTGCAGCTGCTGCAGTGGGCGGTGGACCAGGGCTGCCGCTGGGTGGATGATTTGTGGGTGCGGCTGGCGGCGGAGGAGCACACGAGCGTGCGCGTGCTGCAGTGGGGCGCACAGTCGCGCGGCTGGGCGCTGCGATTGTTGGACGTCTGCGAGATGGCCACCCTGGCAGGCGATGTGGCGGTGTTGCAGTGGGCGAGAGATGCGTGGCTGAGCGAGCAGAGCCGTCGCTTGAACAAGGACACGTGCAGACTGGCAGCCGCTGCAGGGCAGCTGGCGACGCTGCAGTGGGCCAGAGCGCAGGGTTGCCCTTGGGATGAGACCACCTGTCACGAGGCCGCTGGGGGCGGGCACCTGGACCTGCTGCGGTGGGCGCTGGAGCACGTGTGCCCCTTTGGAGCAGATGCATGGAGCCGGGCTGCCGCCGGGGGCCACCTTCATGTGCTGCAGTGGCTGCTTGAGCAGGGGTATGAGATGGGTGGGGTTACGACCAGCCCCTGGGTAGAGGCAGCACAGCAAGGGCGCATAGCGGTGCTGCAGTGGGCGGTGGAGCATGGCTTTGAGCTTCATCACGACACCTGTACCTTTGCGGCCGCAAACGGGCAACTGGAGGTACTGCAGTGGCTGAGGCAGCGCGACTTCGACTGGGACGCGGCGACCTGCAGTGCTGCAGCCAGACATGGCCGCCTGGAAATTCTGCAGTGGGTGAGGGAGCGAGGCTGTCCCTGGGACAAGGAGACTTGCGCTGGAGCATCCTGTGCAGGGAACCTGGAAGTGCTGCAGTGGGCAAGGGGTCAAGGATGTCCGTGGGATGCCGAGAAGTGCCTGGAGCTCGCGGAGGGGTTCCACAGATTCGATGTAGCAGAATGGATATTGTACTATAGTATGGGAAATTGAGCCCTCTCCGTATCCTTCCTTCTCTGCGGCCCTCTCAACACGCCTGTGGGTTGGGGCCTTTGCGTCCACTCCATGCACTATCTTGCATCACCCGGCGGCAGCTCGGCTGGCTCGGACATGTGAGGAGGACAGGCTTCGGGCGCCTCTCGAGGCACTTCCTACCCTGATGGGGGCGACAAGCGCCACGGAAGGGCAGCCCCAACACGGCCCATGGCCGCATCGTTCATGAAGGCAGTGAAGGCTGACGAGGTTTGGCACCGATGGCACGTGTGAAACAACAGCGATGAATGACGCTGCATGGAGACAAGAACCCGAACATCACACGCTAAGGAATAGACTACGCCGCACACAGGGCAATGTAAAAGCTCTCTTGTAAAAGCGCTCTCTTGGTACGTATCTTATGCGAGAGGTCGCCCGTCCCATGAGAACTCCTCTCTACCAAGCGGACAGGCAACAAGGCATGCCATTCGATTCTGGACCGGGCGTGTCCCGGGTGTACCCGGTTGATGCATTAGCCCTCCGGGGTTCGAATGAGACAATGGTCCAAGGGCCATGCCAGACCTGCGACTGCAGTTGGCGCAAGAGGTCAAGTGCTGGAGCGGCTTTGGCCGATGTCCCCGGGACAGCTTTACTGTTTACTTACTACAGATATCGCCTCGTATGCGAGAGGTCCCGGGTTCGACTCCTGGTCGATGTATTTCGGCAATATCGGCCCGGCGTGACTCACCCGGGTTGACTCGGTTGATTCACTAGCCCTTCGGGGTTCGAATGAGGCAATGGTCCACAGGCTATGCCTGACCTCCGGCTGCAGTTGGCGCACGAGGGGCGGCTTCGGCCGATGACCAGCAGCGACCGTCACTATACTCAGGTTGAATGTGTGCAAGGAGTGGGTGCGTGCCCCCATGCACGCGGACAATTATTATGTATCATTGCAGAGAAGCAGTGACATCAACAACGCACACAAAAAGTGCTGCGGGAAGGCTGCGCGTTCCTGATAAGCTCCATGGCGCCCACTGCTGTCACTGCATGCGCAGGAGGTCTCCTCGTCCCCGAGCAGCTGCGTCAGTCGTCCAGTATCCGACTGAACGCCTCGATGATCTGCCTGATGTTCTTCTGCACCCCGGTTTTCGAGGAGATCTCGTCGATGCCTCCGCTGATGCCCTGCATTACCAGCCGCCAGCTGCTAAGACCACACGCTACATTGCCGCGCGGCGAAAGCTGAGAGCACGACCGCATTCCGGACTTTCATGTCGGCGCGATAAGACTGCTCACAAAATGTGAAAGAGTGCCCCCGGTATCACTGCAAACTGAACGGATGGCCTGGCGAGCGGGCGCACCTCGATGTGTTCTAGGGTCTTGGTCAGCGTGAGCACGGAGTTTCGGAGGGCGGCCACGTTCTCCGGGGTCAACACCTCGTGCTGCAGCCGCTGAATGTCGCCCGCAGCATCGTTCGCCGTCGACGTCAGCACCTCCAGGTTCCCGACCAGGTTCCCCCTCCGCACCTCCTGAATGATGGGGAGCACCTCCGCGGAGAGCTTGACAGCCTGAGGTGCAACAGGACCAAGTAGTCGCCGGTCAGACGTACAGGGCAGACGTAATGGGGGGGGGGGGGGGGGGGTGGAGCACAAGGTGCGACATGTGCAGCCCAAAGCGCATCAACACGGGGCGTACGTTGTCCAGCAGCGGGCGCATCTCCTCCATCAGGACGGTAGCCTGCCGGGCAGCGTCAAACATGGTGTCCGTGCCCTGAGCATCCATCTGCCGCGCGAGCTTCGTTGCGATGAATATCATGTCATCCATAGACACGCCTGCGCTCGGGACCCGGGGCGCAACGGCGTGGGGGGTTAGAAGGGCACGATTGCTCACAGGATGCGGCATGACCGGCGTGCTAGCCCTACGCTGTATTTGAATAGGGCATGGTGAGCCTGCAGCCGCGATCACTCACCTGGCTGCCCCTGAATCCGGCCCTGGGAGCAGAGGATCTTGCCCTCCTTTGCGCAATCGGGGTCCAGCGGGCCGGCCTGCCAAACATCCACGCACACGTGGCAGTTAGGCGGCGCGTCTCGCCGTGAACGGGGGAAGTTCGAAAGGAGTGAATGCATAGACTCGGCAGGGGGCGCGCTGAGGCTTCGGTGAGGCGGAGGGACGCGCACCTTGTAGTCCGGGATGGGCAGCTGCGGAGTCACGTCCACCAGGGGCTCGGCAATCAGTCCCGACTGGTTCGCCTCGATGGTGGAGTTCACCGGAATCACGGTGCTGCTGTCGCGAATCTGCAGATGACGTCACCGAGTCAACGGGCCGTCGCAAATGTCACAACAAGTGGACCACAACGGATCACCAGTGTCCCCGTGATCCATGCCATGCATGCATGCGATACGGGTGCATGTCGCGGCTGCCTCGATGCCATGAAGGTTGGCACACCGTCTTGGCTGCAGAGTGTGATTGGCAGGGTTGATTCACGAAGACGTATGTTTCCTCGCCTCATGCAAAGACAGAAACGCAGCCTCACCTCGACGAGCACGTCCACCTTCTCCAAGCTCGGGCGCACGCTCATGACGCTCCCCACCGGGACGCCGCGAATCTGGAGCATGCCGCGGCGACCGAGCTCAGAGGGGGACTGAGGCTGTGGCACCGCTACGCCGCAGCGGCAAATGCACCCCAGGGAGGACTGGGCGAGGACCGACCGGACGCTTACCCGTACGGGAGTGCCCACAATGATCCCGCATGCCTGAGGGAACTCCATCACCGCCTGCGGAGGCCCGCCAGGCACACAGATGTCAGTGACCACACCACCCCCTCCTCCTCCTCCACCCCCTCACCCTCATGGGGGCAGCATACACGCGAGGGGCAGCAAGCAGAGGGAAGGGGCGCGGGCGCCCACCTGATACCCGGCGCGCGCGCTCCCCAGGACGGATCCCCGGATCCATGTGTACAGCACGAACAGCACCCCTGGCACAGACCAACGGCGCACGCGTCGTCAATCTCCCGTGCTGGCGATGCATGGAGCCGGGAGAGCGGCTCAAGCACATGCCGGCCGCAGCAAAGGTTGCTGCGCAGCACGCGACGGGCAGCGCCATCCCAAGCTTCAGACAATGCCATGCTGTCAGCGAAGGCTCCGGCATGACTGATGTGTGGGGTTCATGGGCGGGAAAATGCACACAGGCAGTCACCTAGCCCCGCCAGCAGGAATAGCCCCACGCCGCCCTGCAGGCCACGCCACACATGCTTCCCATCAGTACGGCCAGGGACATGGTGGCGGAGCATGACTACATGTCACCGTTGAGTCCGGCTTGGCTGTGGCGTGAGCGGGCCGATTCGAGCACTCATTGGCGGGAGGGAGCAGCAAGGCCTCCGCACCTCCCACAGGCTCGTCCTCCCGAAGCCAAAGTCCCGCAGTGCCTTCGTCACATTGTGCAGAATGCCCTTGTCGTCCTCCACCGGCGCCTCCTCGCTCGCCGGCTCCCCGGCGGGCCCCTCCGGCTTCACACGTGCCACGACGCCACGGCCCTGCCTGCGGGACGCCCCGCCCTGGCGATCCATGGGCGACGGCAGGTGCGGCCTGCTGGGCCAGCTCAGGGGCTGCACGTCTTGTGGAACGGCGCGTCGTGGAGTGTACGTGCAGCCCACCCTCGCCGCCGCCCGCGCAGCCACGCGCCTGCACCATCCAGCCACAGGGCCACTACCATCAGCGCCCGCCACCCGCTGTGTTGTCGCACGAATGCTACCGGATACTCTGCTCAGGTCGTGCATGCCGGCACTACTCCGCCTTCGAATCAACCAAATTGCAGAGAACAAAGCTACTCGCTGATCCCATCCCAAGCAGGATGGCAGCTAAGCCACGCGCGACGGATGAGCAGGGAGGAGGTCAACACCGCTGAGAGACAAGCGTAAGGGTGGAGAAAGATTGGCGTGTGTGTGTGTGGGGGGGGGGGGGGGGGGAGGGCCTCGCGATGGCGAAAAAATAAACAGGGACGGTCGGCACCCCCAGCGCGTCCCTGCTCAACCTCCCCGTTCAGGCAGGAGCGCATCCGCGCCACGTCACGGGTCACTTTGGAAGAATAGCAGAACCGAGTATGACGGCCCGGACTTCGGGGCGCACCTGGGCGCGCAGGTTGTTTGCGGCGTCGCAGGCGCGGAGAGGCTGTTTGAAGTCATTGCGGCGGAGCGCCTGGGAAAAGGGCGCGACGCCGAAAACATGGTTGCGCAGTGGGGACTAACACGCGCCGAGTTGGGGACAGTCGGCACTGCTCCTGGTCAGCGTGTTTTAGGTTGCTGCGCTTAACATGTGCGAGCAGCCGCTGTGACGTGATTAGCTGTCAAAGTGGGCATCAGGTTAGGTACCCTGGCCTGCACGGAGGATGGACAGGGCCCGGCACCATCAGCACCCCGTGCTTTGATGGGTGGCCTGCTGATGACGATTCGAGCCCTGGCCGCGGCCGCGCCTGCCGCCCCTCGCCACTCAGATATGCCTAGTGCTGTGGGTACCTTTTAACGACTGGCTACAGCGACTAGTCCTGTCTGGTATAGCGCAGGGAATAGGCTGCTGCTATAAATACTTGTTTTTAAAAACATGCAATCGAGTCTGGTTTTGCCAAAAATAGTTCGGAGGCAGTTTTACACGGAATAAGCGCCGTTTTATGGCTAGGAATAACGATAAGGCTCGGCGAAAACGGGGGGAGAGTCGGAGGAGGAGCATGAAAGGCGGAAACGGAAAACGGGAGGGCGCTGCCGAAGGCAATGAGCTGGAAGATGGCAGGCGAGCTGCTGCTGGCTGTCCTAAGTAACTCCCCGGCCGGGAGCGCAGAGCTCGCGGGCGATGGGACGGCCCATACTTAAACATGATGGTACCGGTAACTTAACCGTTGAAACCATGGTTGGGTTGCAGTCCACTTGCCAGTACTGCAGGCTGCAGTGCAGTACTGCAGGCTGCAAGACTGCAGGCTGCAGTGCAGGCTGCAGTCAACATGCTGCAGTACTGCAGGCTGCAGGCAGGCTGCAGTCAACATGTTGCAGTACTGCAGGTTGCAGTGCCGGCTGCAGTAGCACTGAAACTGTTGATTATGGGGAAGGGCGAGACAGTGAAGGGCATATATTTGGGGCACTTTGGGTAACTGCACTGCAGCCCCTGTTCGGGAAGTACTACAGGCTGCAGTGCCGTAGATACGGCAGCCCAACCATGGTTGAAACCACCAACATATCACCGTGCGGGTCGCACTAGGACAGGTAAAATTTTGGGGAGCGAAACCCCATAAACAGGTTTAGATCATTTCAAACAGCATGCAATCGAGTCTTGTTTTGCTAGTTACACGCAGTTCGTTTACGACTGCGAGCGTGGGTAATCGGCAAGTGATGTGCCGACCAGACGAAGCCGGAGGATGTCTTGAGTTGTATAGAAGGGTCTCGCGCAGAGAGGTTACTTAGGAACCTCGATCGAGGTGCAAGCGCACAACGAACGCTGATGGAAGATGTTGACGGCGCGAACGCCGGCGCGAAATAGGACGGACGTGTCGCAAAATTAAAGCGCCGTCTCCCGCCGACGGCGCCATGCAACAATTTGCCGCGCAACCTGGCGGCTGCGTGCGACGCGAACCGGGATTGCAGGCCAACAAGAACGGGCAGGTTGGCGACGTGTGCCCACCAGAGCGGCACACGTAGAACGAGTATGAGCTGCGCGCGCGGGCGCGCGAGCGGGAACTCTGTATTTGTGCCGGCGGTGTACATTTCGAGGGGTGGACAATTAACCCCGCGCGACGACGGCGGTGTACGGCGGCTGCCATCACCATCGGTCGTCCCGTCGCCTCCCACGGGGGCAGCACCTGACACGCATAACGCATCGGGGCGCGGACACATGGGACCAGTGTGGTCGTGCCGTAGTACCGGTTCTTATGTGTGTCGGGGTCGGTTGCCGGCGATTTTGCGGACGACCCGGCGACTCGGCAAGTTGGATGTCGGCGCGGGTCTCGCATCGCGGAGTGTGGTGAGGCGGCCGCCGCTGCTATACCAGCGACGGTTGTCGATCACCTCACAAGTCGCAAACCTACGATGACGCCAAGGAATGCAAAGGTCGCGTTAGATAAGTGGCGGAGCTGACTGTGATAATCTTGATGTGATAGCGGAAGTACGGTCATCGGGCGGAGATGAGACACAGGTTTAACCGCACGATTCTTCACCGGTGCTGCCTCGCCAAATCCCACCGACTCGGCCCATATCCCACCCCTGGCCTCTTAGGGGCCGGTGATGGTGGTAGTTTACATCTTGCTTGTGGTTCGCGTCGAGGGCGCGGCTAGTGGCCAACTTGGGGGTGAGATGATGGTGGTCCTAGTACGGGTACGTAGATGATGAGACACCGCGCTTTCTATCGTGGCGTGCATGCACATCCTATACTTGACAAGATACGCGAATAAGCCCCTGGGCGAAACAACATAAAGTTAATGACCGCGGCCACGAGAGCGCGGAAGTTGTACCGGTACTCGGGGGGAGGAGCAGAGATGGTCACTTGGCATCCTTCACAAAAAGTAAGCGACATCAGCGGATAGCATAACCCTTAAGCAACCGCCTCCGCGGCGTTGGCGGAGCTTCAAGCCCCGTCGCGCCGCGTTGAGGTTCACGTTGTCCTTAGCACTTTATGGGGGGGGGGGGGGGGGGGGCTTGCCGATCCAGGCGGCGTACCGAACAACAGTCGCGGTTGTCGCCTCTAGGGGGGGTGATGTACTCTGAAGATTAGAAAACAGCTTCAACCTTCTAGTGTGGTGTTTGGGGGTCTGGTAGGTGGGAGAGGGAGCCAGAGAGGAGGTCGAGGGCTCGTCGTCTCAGCGCGTCGGAACCGAAGGCCTCATGTAGACGAGCGCGAAGTGATGTCGCCCCCGGGGCGAGCGATGCGGGCTCGTCAATCACGTAAGTGCGACATTTGGCAAAGGCGGCGACATGGGGCCGAGATACCGAAGAAACATGCTCAGCAACGTCCGTCAATTTCCCGGCTGCAGTTGCACTGTAGTTGTTGTTGGAAGAGTTCAACACGGAACGGGTTTGCGGGGCAAGGTTCAGGTAGGAGGCGGGCCGCCCGCGAATGAATGTTGTTGCGAACCGAATCCGTAGAATAGGTTACCGCGCGATTTACCGTGCCCGTGCCCGTGTAGTGTCCTAATTGGGAGACAAATCGCACGGGTACCGGGTACTGCCGACCACGCACCACGCGTGCCGCCATGGGACATGTTACACGCGCACGCGAGCTTGTGACGGGCACGCGTGCCCGGGCGTGGCCGTTCCGACGGACGCACCGCCACCATTTCTATGACCCCCTGGCCCACTACGGTCGCGCGTCACCTGCCCTCCCGAGCCACATCGCTCGCCATAGTCAAGTCGGAAGATAACCCGAACGATACAGTGTTCGTGGCAGCGTGTTGCTGCGGCCGTGAGGCGGGTATTGGCACAGCCGGGCGCCCGGGGCAGGTACGTCGGTCAAAGGTTGCGGGAGTCGCTTCCATTGACCCGGCATCTACGCATGAAGCCTCGCCCAACAATGGCACCATGTAGTTAGGCTAGAATGTGTGGCTGGAAAAGCCGGAAGGAAATGGGTGGGGAGGTAGCTTGGTTCGTGTGCCGGTGGATGGTGTTAGGCGGGATCTTTTGCCGGGTTGCCGCCGTTGGATGCTAGCACATGGCGTTCGGGTGGGCGCCGCCGGGGCACGAGGTCACACCGTTACTTTCATGGTCGGACGGTATGGGACGCCCAAAAGGTTATGTTTGCGTGGCTGCATCACGTACCATATGTACATACTACCACCGACCACGGTAACGGCTACAACAAATCACGCCGTGGTACGTATAGGACGACTCTAACAACCGAAGAACGCAAGGAAATGGTACATGATACGGGTTGTTGAACCGTCATGTGCATGCGTGCGGATCGTTGAGCCGCACTCGGGTGATGCTGCATGGAGCGCCGCGCCGAGGAAGGTCTAAATGAAGTATGTATAGGGAAGGGTGGTCCGGTGCGTGACTCCGGTCCGGACACATGGCGCTAATCGTCCCGCCGTTGAGCAGCGAGGGTTTGCCTTGCTGCGGCGTTCACCGAAAGGTGGCTTCGCAAAGCGCCAGCATCAATAGCTCCGACGAAAAACACCCCACTCCGCCAGTCACGCAGCCATAAATTCGAGTATGCTCCCGCGGCCTCCGTCCATGTCCACGCCGACGTCCTGCGAGTGTCGCATGCACGCGTGCTGTAGCGGTGGCCTTGGCATTGTTGGTGACCATCGCGCCTCGAAGACTCGGCGGTCGTAGTCGCACATCAGGTCGCCGAATCGAGACCGCCGAATCGAGATGCCTGCCTGCGGGCTGGAAGTGCTGAGCCCGCAACAAGTTCAACACACCCTTGTCGCCATGCACACGCTTGATCTCAATGTGCTTCCGAAGGAAAACCCGACGAAAGCGAAACGCCGTGTCCATGACCTCCGCGTGATGGTTGCAAGCACGCGCGAGGTAAGGTGCAAAGTCATGGTTAGCAGCCGAAACGAATGGCAGTAGCTCGTCGAGAGCTGCGAAAAGGGCGCGCGGCGGTGTGAGCCCCAAAACACGTCATCCAAAAGGACTCCTCCTGGGCCGGCAGCAAACGCCGGCCATCCTGCTGGAGGTAGTCGTTCGTCAATTCAGTCCGTAGCGGGAACATACCGGGTACCCGCGGCTAATCGAGCGCCCTCATAACTTACCATGGTTTGCTTTTTGTAGTAGCTTGGGCACCACGAGGTAATTGTACTCGTCACTCGCGGAGTTTGAACCGACACGGCCGCTCTTGGCTAGCTCTAGCAAGTCGGGGCGCATTGTGGCTCACCTCTCACATGCCGGTTGTGTCGCCAGTCGCGCCGCGATGTCTGGACACGGAACCATGTGCCCCGTCTCCATCGACCTCGCGCCCTTGAGCCGTCAATTGAGCCAGCGACGAGGCGAGCTCCAGCAGCAACTCATACTGGGCCAGCATGTATGTCCGCTTGAAGCGACTCGAGTGTCGGCTCGGTGATGAGTTCTTCTCCATTTGGCATGGTAACGCATGGACGTACGGACGATAATATCACATTCGGATGGTGAGCCGCGTGCGGGCTTTAAACAACCCATGACCTTGCCCGCAACATGTTACGGGGCAATTGATCGCCGTGTGAAATACAGCGAAACTGGAAGATGGCAGTTTCAGCTTTTACGGCTGCTTTACATGTCTGCTCGTGCTGCACGCGAAGAGGCACATCGGCACATCGATGGGTCAACTAGTTTCCCGTACCGCTTCAGCAGCACATGGAGCTATTATACAGCAGCCCACAGAAGTCTTTGCATGTTTTTATGGGTTTGATTTGGGTTTGGTCGCCTCTAGTCGGTAAACCCACGCATAGTCTACGCTGTATGGTAGCAGCCAGTGCGAGGAAAACCATGAAAGAGCGTGCACATGGTGCGCTAGGGCCAATGCGACGTTGCGCGTGGCGCGCGCGTCGCATGTTATACGGCACTTCCAGTGTAACAAGTTCTGCACGGCCGGGCTGTGAACAGTTTAAGCGCACGGCACGCCGACATTTGGACATAAAGAACCGTGTTTTTCTCCCATGGTCGCCGAGATACATGTCTTGGCCACCTACCCCATGCCGCGCGGCGCATGGTTTGGAGTCTATGGTCACCTAGCGGGCTACATGTGACATTCGCAAACTGGCCGTTCGCCGTGCAAGAAGCAGTAATATTGCAATCACGTTTTAATTCATGACATTTCGGTGTTTTATCAGATTGGGCTGCAAATTAGTGCGATGGAAGGCCCGTGACCTGCGCTTTTTAACGCACTAATTTACAGCCCAATCTGATAAAACGCCGAAATATTATGGCCTGCCAAAGTTAACCCCCCCCCCCCCCCCCCCCCCCCCCCCCCTGTTCTGGTATCCCAGCCAGCCCACTCACTGTGGATGGGGGCGCATGATGGGGGCATGTAATGTGCCCTTCCACGCAAGCTCCCAGGCGCGAGGGCCCCTTTGATAGGTCTCCACGTCGCGCGGACCCCGTCATCATTTTGGCTTTTCCCTTTGGATGATGGGTGACATGTGTGACAACATGCGCGCAGACCTGTGCAACATTGGCGACATTGCTGCCGAGGGGGCCAGCCCGCGCTTAGCCTACGGTGCGGGCGGTATAAGCATGCACCTATGGAATCGAAGGAACTTTATGTGTGCTACTTTCACCTAGGGAGGCGCGGCCAATGGCGCTTATCTTGCAGCTTGGAAAATTGTGGGATGATTGGCGCCATCACGACGACGGGATTAACGGCACACTCTCATGGAAATAACATGCATTGCGTCGGTAGCGTGCATGGATTGGGCTCAATCTCGGTGGTCTTACAGCGCATGCATACGTCCACCCACCACTGGCAGCGCGCGGGCATATGCGAAGGATGGTAGCTACGCCGCCAACAAGTTGTCCCCTATTCATCGCCCGTTTTTTCTGTGGTTTTAGCCATGTGCCAAGCAATGCCATTGCCGAAGAACAATTCTAAAAGTGCGATACCCGGGAGAAACGGCTGCCTCCTTGGCGTCGGAGGCTTGCATACACTGGATTACAAGGCTCCAAGGCCCGGTGGCCCTATGGCTTGGGCACCGAGGCGAGGATACGCGCGGATTCTATGTGCAAAGACTTATGTGGACTGGTGTAGCTGGAGCTACAAATATAAAAAGTGGTAGGAAAGGAGGAAACCCCATAAAGTAGTTTAGATCAGACTCTGCCACAGCGCGTAATCATCATGTTCAGCAATAATGTAATAAGGAGCGCCGGATCCGGACCAGATCTGCAGATGATATATATGTCATCGTGGTCGCCATCTAATCCTTTTATACATGTGTATATACTACCGTACTCCTGAGATCATCATCAACGCGTGCCTTTATAAGCGCGACCAACACATTGATATGAGGGATGATACCGCGTCAGGTTCATGCGAAAAAAACAACATATCTGTTATAAATTCAAAAATCCCACCGCCGACATGGCGGCAGTGCATTTTTCTTCTAGCGGGATATAGTCGCTATATAGATGATAGATAGATAGCTGCTAGTAGATTCAGTTTAATCATGGCCAAAAAACGACCTTCAACATTTACAAGATGCGGTGCAACTATGTTATTATGCGATGACATACAAAACATCATATCTGAGGCCAGGTAGTAGGTTATAATTCTCCGTACCAGTCCGCGAATTATCTGCCCCACAGGTTCGTCACTAAACTCAGCGTGACCCGTATTTGGCATAGCGAGCAGAACGGAAAGGATATAATCCACAACGCTGCCTGACACGCAATGCCTCTCTCCCCGCTGCCGCTTCATGACGGTTGCAGAACAACACAGATGTGGACGTTGCATTCCGGCAGTGCATTCCCCCTCGGCTAAATGCATGCATGCGTTACGTCGACTCTATGCGGAGGTCCATCTCGCATCATCCCACATCCTTGCGCAAGGCCGGCAACTGAGCCTGTGCATGATGCGCATGACTCCTTGGCTCGTAGTGGCAATTTATCATAAATGGGGACTGTTGCTGCTATCCGCAAAGTCCGTTAGACCTCCGCCCATCATTCTTCCGGGAACAGGCCCTCCACAAACGCTCCCGAGTCAAAGGGCTGCAGGTCATCTGCGGTCTCTCCGACACCGACAAACTTCACTGGGATCCCAAGCTCATCCACCACGCTCACCTGCGGTGCACAAAGCGGATACCTCAACTCCACACGGGGAAACATCCCGAGGCAGCAACAGGTGGGGCTAACTCCAGCGTGCGGGAGTGGTGTGGGCACGCACCACTGCGCCGCCTCGCGCGGTTCCGTCAAGCTTGGTCAGGATGATGCCCGTGACCCCTGCGGCATCCGTGAACTCCCTCGCCTGCACGCACCCAAACAGCAGGATGCCAACGATTCTTCAGCAGGCCAAAGTTGGGCTGCTGTCCCGAGAATGAAACGGCACACATCTTCACTCGCGACCTTGTTGGGGTGCCACACAGTGCCTCATCACATCAACGCAGTCAAAATCCAGCAGTGCGCCACCGCCTCTGACCTGGTTCGTCATGTTGAGGCCGGTCGTCCCATCCAGGACCAAAATGACCTGACATCGAAAACATGCGCGCAGTCACGGGCCGTCGCGGGCACCGACAAGCTGTGCGCAGCTTTGGATCCTTCACGGACAGGCACAGAGCAGAGTGCCTGAGCGCATGCAGAGCGCATGAGGTGCGTGCGCACCTCATGCGGGGCTCCCTCGCAGGAGTCTTCCACAGCTTTCTTGCAGCGCTGCAGCTCTTCCATCAAGCTGAAGTTGTTGTGCAGCCGCCCTGCACACACACGCACACACGCAAACACATGACGACAAGCACACCGGGGACATCGGCCCTGCCTGGGGTTAACATTGAGGTATGCCAAGCCACGCTGGGACCATTCGTACCGGATGTGTCACAGATGACGATGTCCGTGGTGTTGTCGTTCACGGCCTGCGTCACCGCGGCTGCGATGACCTCCTCCGGCTTCATTCCCTCACTAGACAGAGAGCCCCACACCACACCACACCACATCACATCACATCACACCACATCACATCACATCACATCACATCACATCACATCACATCACATCACACATACACACACACACACACACACACACACGCATCAGGCGCTGTCAGTACGCATCTTTGTGCAGTGACACTGCCTGAATTGCAGCCGCCTACGCATGTGAAGCCACACCTGAATTCAGCAACCGTGGCCGTCGCCCGGTTGGACCATTCCGCAAGCTGCTCCACGGCAGCAGCTCGAAACGTGTCGCCCGCAGCAAGAAGGACGTTCAGTCCCGCCTCTCCGAACTTATGGGACAGCTTGCCCACCGTAGTCGTCTTCCCGCTCCCGTTCACACCAATGATCAGGATCACGGAGGGCCTGCCGGGGGTGCACACAGACGCGCTCAGCGGGCAATGATCTGCCATTGAAGTTGCAGGGAAACGCTGCACAAGCGCTGCTGACAGCATCATGCCGATTCACAGTCCCATGCTTCTTAGTCCCCAGCACCACAGCGCCCAGCTCGCACCTGGAATCGCCCAGCTGCAGCGAGGGATCGCCGCCCCGGGTGTCCAGTATGTCCTTGATGGACTTCTTCAGGGCGCTGCGGATGTCGTCTCCCGTCTTGAGCTCTCCATCCATGATGCGGCTGCGAATGCCGTCCACGACTTTGAATGCGGTTTTCGGGCCGAAGTCGGCTGTCTGGAAGGCAGCAAAGGGCGCGTGTTACTGGCTGCGAATCACCACCGGGCAGCGGCAAGTGCAGAGCGCCTCCAGGCAGGTCAGCAGCTGCGGGGGCAGTACAATCAGCAAGTCCTCGAGCTCCTCCAGCGTGTCATCGGTCTCGTCCAGATTCCAGAAGGTGAACAGCTCATCCAACACCTGTCATCGTGGTCCAGGGTAGAGTTTCAGAGCCCTCTGGGTGCGTATTGTGCTGATGCGACTTCCGAGCAGCTCACACGCGAGCTGTGCGCGCACCCCGAGGCGCTGCCTCGTCTTGCTCGTTCCTTTGAATACTCGGTCTGCGTCCGCAACAGCCTTTTCCTTCAGCACACGGATGGCCTTCTGAAACGCCCCGGCGCTGCTTTTTGCGGCTGAGACAGCGGCCGACCTCCTGTGCGGCGCCTGCAGGGTGCCGGGGCGCATGCGTGGAAGCGGCGGCTGGGCCCGGGACGGCACACCCGCGAGCTGGCGCCCCTGCAGCAGCTGCGACCTGAGTGCTTCACCCATGACGCCGGCTCGCGCAGTGATAGGAGGTAGATGCAAGCGGGAAAGGACGAAAGGGGAGGGTGTATGAGGGAGAGCAGGCGAGAACTCTATCGTGAACGACGGTTCTACAATATCATCCCCGCTGTTACTCGACCACGATCGTGCTGTCGAGCCGGCACCGAGCGCCGAGCGAAGATAGACAAAATACAATAGGGACTACACATCCATGGATCTATCGCCTTGCAAAACTAACTACAGACTACACATCCAGCAGGGCGCCCGCATCTTATCTTATTCTTATCTCCGCCTTGCTGCGGGTCCGTCGATTCGCGGAAGTTGCGGCGTAAGATTGGCGCCGGATGTTGACCGCGTTGAGCAGGTTTTCCAAATGTAAGGATTATCTACTACAGGTACGTGTACCCTGATTTTCCATAGAGATTAGCCTTACAGGCGGTATGTAGCTAATCCTGATAGTTATCTCCTGAAGAGATAATTTGTTATGTATTAAGGAGCAGATGATTTTTATTTATGTATGTAAGGATTCCTTATCTAGGACTGTGTATAAAGTTAGAAATTAACCCTGGCGCTGGCTACTGCCGCTCGTCGACGGAATAATTACATGAGCTAGCAGCAGACGGAATAATGCTTCGCAATAGTCGCTAGTACGTGGACGACACTGCAATGGCGGGAATGTAATTCTGGTGCGTATCCGCAACCAGCATTACACGAGAGCCAGTGCAGTATGGACCGAAATTTGTCGTTACTACGAGTATAATCCGACAGACATAGCGACGGATCCAACGGATATCTTGCTGCTGACGATGCGCAAAATATCCGGAGAGTGTCGTACTGGTAGCGCGACTCACCGGATATTTTGTCCTGGCAAATACAATAACGCATGAGTCTTGACATAAAGCAGGTATAATTGGAGTGTAATTGTAGTAACGATAAATTACGGGCAGCGAGTCTGCTTGCGTGCATGGTACCTGGGGCGGCATTCTCTCTGCCGAAGTGCAGACGGCCAAGTCTGATTCGTCTGCCCGTGCTTATTCCGCACCCTCTTCTGGTGCTGCTTCCACAGCGCAATTGCTGTAGTGGACGTTTTCTATTGCCTTTTAAGGTGGTTTCCTGATCGCATTTTGCAGCTAGCTCTTGTAAATAACTATATAAATTACGGGTAGGAATGCTCATCCGACACAATTTGCTTCATGACTACAATATAACGAAGAGTCCTACTTTGTCTACTTCGTTAATCTTTAGTCGCATGATCAAGGCTTTCCGCAACTGGATCGCTGCCTAAACGGCCGCCGTAGTAGAGACGTGGCAAGGGTTTCATCACTATGCCTGTCCCGGGAGCGGGGAAAAAAAGCAGTCGTCGACCGCCCATAGAGCCATAGAGTCATATGTATAGCTATAGCCACAAGGATTGCGTGCACTAGCCTTTAAATGTATCTGACTACTTTGTACTTATAATACTTCTAGCGACTACTGGCATATTGCATACAACATAAAATAGAATATGTTATAGCCCTATACATATATCCCATCCCTAGCCATGTACCAGTTTGACCCTGTCAATCTATTGTCCATTGTTCATCTAATATAGCTGTCAAATTCATACGCGTCCTTCGCGCGTACAATACCAGGTACCGGGTACATCCCTTGTCCGCTCGGTTGAGCGGTCGTCTCGTACGCGAGAGGTCCGGGTATCGATTCTTGGTTGATGTATTTTCGGCCCGGCGTGTCATGACCTCATGGGTTTACCCGGTTGATGCATTAGCCCTTCGGGGTTCGAATGAGGCAATGGTGTACGGGCTATGCCAGACCTATGACTGCAGTTGGCGCAAGACGTCAAGCGCTGGGGCGGCTTCGGCCGATGTCCCTTTTACTTTTTCTTTTACCATGTACCGGTAGTGCCTTGGTAACAATACCATGTAATATTGATGATTACATGTGCTAGCTGCAAAATTCAAGAAATCCATGCAGAAATCCAGAAGAAAATCCGCTACGGGCCAAAAGAGGCGGGAACCGCCATGACAGCCACCGATCATGCATCCCCACCAGCCAGCCGCCGCTCCACGCAGTAGGGACGCTCTCCCCAACACACAATCCCGGGCCACTCCAATAGCGGCACTAGGCCGAATGTGATGTGAAGGCGCCGACTGGAAAGGGGCTTCAAAGTAGAGGTCTCGCAGCAAGGAGCGGAAGTGGGGGGGGGGGGGGGGTCCAACCCAGAATGGGGCGCCACGGGCGTGCAACATACCCAGCGCCAAATCCGCCGCCAGCTCGGTCGCGTCCCCTTCCGCCAAACGTAGAACGCCTTCCACATCACAACATCCCGGGCCACTCCAATAGCGGCACTAGGCCGAATGTGATGTGGAGGCGCCAACATGACAGGAACGGAGAGAGTGCTCAACGAGTAGCTAGGGAATGGAGAGCCGACCGGGCCAGCAACGACGTACGACGCCGGTGTCCAGTGCGCGCTGTTCCGCCCAGCGCCAAATCCGCCGCCAGCTCGGTCGCGTCCCCTTCCGCCGAACGTAGAACTTCCTTCCTAGCACAACATCCCGGGCCACTCCAATAGCGGCACTAGGCCGAATGTGATGTGGAGGCGCCGACAGGACCGGAAGGGAGAGGGTGCTCAAAGAACAGCGAACGGGGAGTTGACCGGACCAACAACGACGTAAGACGCCGGTGTCCAGGGCGCGTTGTTCCGCCCAGCGCCAGATCCGCCGCCAGCTCGGCCGCGTCCCCTTCCGCCGAACGTAGAACTCCCAGCAACGACGTGAGACGCCAGTGTCCAGCTCACACTAATCCTCCACGGCAGTGGCAACACGGGCGGGGCCAAGGCTACCAAGGCGCCACCCGTGCACGATCCCCGCCCCCATCCCCAGCCCATCCCCAGCCGGGGGTGGAGGCGGAGGAAGGGCCCGCGATTCCGAGGCCCGAGGACGGTCGTCGGGCCCGCCCAGGCGGTGGGTGGGTGGGTAGGTAACGAAATATGCTTGGGAATATGCTAGAGTACCAGGTACGTACCGGTACCCTGTAGTGCCGCCGTAGGGATGGTTTTGGAGCCGGCCGACGCTGCCGCGGTATTCCGCCCAACTGCAGGTAAGGGTTTAGGATGGGTTTGGTTACACTGGGTAGAGTTTAAGGTTAAGAATCCTAACTTCGTCCGCGCAGCCCTTTTCAGCCAACAGTTGCTGGCGTGTCGTCGGTGAGCTGGCGGAACGACATTAACGTTATACGTCCATGGCGGTTCGCGGGGCGTCAGGGGCTAAGGACGGGCGGCCAGCAGTGCTGTCTCGTAGTGTGAAGCTACCGGCTCCGTTGACCCGCCTGTAGGATCCGCCCCTACAGCGTACCCAGTGATCACGTGGTCACGTGGTCGACCTACCGCCATGGTGGCGGTCACCACCGAGGTGCGCCAGTCACGCCGGGGGGGGGGGGGGGGCGGCGGGCGGCACTCGCACGCATAGATATATGCGACATCAGGACGACGCTGTTTTTTGCCACGTCGATGAGTACCGGTACTCACCCGCCTATCATGCTTTCATTCATACAGTCCATTCAGCAGCGCAGCGACGCTGCAGCCAAAGAGCACACACAAGCCGCTCAACCTATTCGGAAACGCTATTTTCTATCCCTGATGTCTCTGAGGTTCATGCATGTAGGCTGCAGGTTAAGTGCGTGTCCCCTCGCGTCCCACTTTGCGGTGCAGATGATCCAGTCCGCGGTGTTTGGAGAGGACATCGAGGCGGTGGAGGACTTGACCCTCACAAACAGGTGCCCCGCTGATGCACACGCACTGTGATGGAATGTGTTTTGTCTGGGAGCCATTCATCTGCATGCCAGGGGCGCACGCTCGGGTACCCGGACATGAAAAGGACATGCCCCACGAGCGATTGAGCCACCGGAGTCTCGGCAAACGTTGTTGATAGCCAGCAGTGCTGCCAACCATATGCGCCCCACCAATTCACTCAGCAGCCGCGCTGACTGCTGCTGTGCCTGTGGAGCGCAGGCGCCTGCGAGTCATCTCTGCGCTTGCTCCGCTGACCACCCTTCGGGAGCTCAACCTTGCGGTGCGTGCTTCCACACCCTGCCACTTTACCCCCGTAAACCACTTTAAGTGCGGAGGAATGCTTCCCTGCCAGCTGCTGCTCAAGGATACCCCGTCGGCAGCTCAGCTGCACATTCTGCCAGTCTGGATGCCAGCTGATGGTGCTTTGGGCGTGGGGCTGCCATGTCGTCGGAAAGCCTGACAATGAGAGCGCGACGCCGCTGTGTAGTTCAACAGCATCACGTCCCTGCAAGCCCTCTCCGGCCTTGTCCACCTGCAGACACTTAACGTGTCCTACAACCGGCTCGAGTCCCTGGATGGCCTGGGCGCCCTGACAAGTAAGGCGATGCGGACTGCATGCTGCCCGCATAGAGCGCGCCGGCTGGTTTGGTCCGGCAGGGAGCAGGTGTGTAAGTGTGTGCCTGTGCCTCTCGCAGATTTGGCGCAGTTGAATGCGGCGCACAACAGGATCCGGAACATCTCGGCTATCTCCACCTGCCAGTCACTGCAGGTGCGCAATGCCTTGGGCCTCATGGCACGGAGCGAGGCAGCGCGTGCGCGGCTGTGGGGCTGTAGTCGGGCGGCACAGCATCCAGGCAACTGGCCTGCGTGGCTGCAGCCATCGGCGGCCAATCACTGGAAGTATGGATCTGGGTGTGTGTGGTGTGGTGAATGAGCTGCTGAGGTAGGCTAGGAGACACTGATGGCCGTGAGTGCATGCGTGCGCCGCAGACTCTGTGGCTCCAGCACAACGAGCTGCGCAAGACGGCAGCGCTCCAGCCGCTGCAGTACCTGGGCAGCGTGCTCCACCTGTGGCTGGCGCCCAACGCGGTGACGCAGTCCATGCCGGAGGCGGCAAGCCGGCTCCTCCCCTTGGCGCTGTCCCCGAGCTTACTCACAGTCGACTCCAGAGACGTGCTCCCGGAGGAACGCGCCGCCGCGTCGCTGGTGGCGGACGAGGGGCTCCTCTCAGAGCAACGAGCGGATGCGTCTCCGCGAAACGATGGCGGCGACAGGGGTCGCAGGTGATTCCCTGCGGCTGACCGGGGTGGTCGGCGCGTGCGCTCTTTTGCCAGCTGCGGCACGGCGCGCTGAAACATTTGCCCCATCTGCTCTTGCTTGCAGGGCACAGGGCACGCTGGACCGGACGCAGGGCACCGCCGAGGCGCCCGCGAGCAGCTCCAGCGATGCTCAAGCCGTTGGCGATCAGGACAAACAGCCAAAGTTCGGCCGCAGGTATGGCATCGGACTGGGATCTCGTCCGCTCACAACCGGCCGGTCACTGGACAAACGGACTATATTGAATGCCGTCGCGAAGCAAAGGCATTGCTGAGACCTTATACTGCTCTGTTTCATGTGGCGGTGTCTGTACGGGAAGAGCGAGCTTTGGCTCGGCCAGTCAGCCCGCGCAGAGCCGAAGAAAGCGGCCCGAAGGCGTCGCAGGCGACATGAAGATAAGCCAAATCGCCAACATGCTCCCGGACTTTGGGCAAAAGCTTCCCCCAAAGGGCGCGGCTGCGGGTAGAAGAACACAGAAGCAGAACAGTGCGCAGCCGCGCGGACGCCGCGAGCCCAACGCGCCCGCCAAGGCGCCGGATCCCGATGGCGTGCGTGACTCTTCTAATGTGAAGGGCTCTGATCAGGCAGCGGCTCCTCCTGTGGCAGCTCCCGCTGTTGAGCCGCGGAATTCCCCTGGGAGGGCGCAACCGAGTGAGAGGCGGCGTGGCCTGCAGGAATACACTGTGAACTACCCAGGTGAAGCCAGCTGTCTCGGCCCTGGGTGTTACCACCTTCCTTTGTAGATCTGCACTCTGACATCTTTCCGTGACATCCTGCACTGTGGCGACCTTTTGTACAGCGCCACGGCTGTCCAGCGGTCACGGTGCCATTCACGCTGTCCCCAATTGTGGTTCAACAGATAACTCCGCGGCGGTGTTCATCCGCGGCGATGGCTCGGCCAGGATACTGTGGCCCAATTCAGATGTCGCAATCACGTGTGAATGTAGCCCCCCCTTCTCTTCCCCCCCTTCTCCCCCCCCCTCCCCCCCCCTCGTCTTCTCCTCACCCAATCGTTGTATGCTGCGTAGGGGGCGCTGCATTACATGACAGAGCAAGCATCGGGCCTCTCTGCTATACAAATATGTGCCGATGGATAATAGACAGATAGCTAGATTGATAGACAAGCATATACGTGTCCTTGAAATACTGTATAATTATACCTGTATACTGAATTGTTGAAACTACTTTGGCAATTATTTTGGCAATGAATGTTTCCGAATATTTCAAAAAGATGCGGTGACGCTGTTCAGCCCCCGACAGGTCTGACCGTATGCAAAGGCAGTTTCGACAGTTCCATGTCTTTCCGTCTTGCCAGATGACTCCGCATCATCAAGCTCAGCATGTGTGCCCCCACATTTCGCGTTTATACAAAACATCGAGTCGGGCAGATGATGTTGGGTGAGTGCCGCTGACCGTTCCATGTCACGCAGCCGAGAGCCTGGATGGGCGGAGGAGCTTCCGGCTGTACGCTCAGTACCGCGTCTCCGGGAAGCTGGCCGCGGCGTTCCAGCCGGATGGCAGCGGGTTTGTGCAGTTCCCACACGGCGGTCTGTTCCTCATGTACAACGTAGACAGGTGAGCGACGCGAGGAGGCCGCCCCTCGGCTTGATATAAATAAAAATGACAGATTGGAATGGTGGCTTTCCACGACTGTAGATACACGACGCTGTGACACACGACATGGGTCTGTCGCCGAACTTCCATCGCGCGCTCCAAGAAGCTGCCTAAACGCTGTTGCTGTGCGCTATCTGGGCGCTCCAGCGGCGAGGGAACGGTCTACGACAAGCGCGGGGACGTGATGAGAAAATGGAGCGACCGCGGCGCGGAGGGCTTCGACCCGCTGAGCGCGGCACAGCCAGTAGAGGAACAGCTCGATGAGTTTCTGGGCGTGCGCGTCGCGCCGGGGGATGGCCCGGCTGGGGATGACAAGCCGCAGGTGGGGAGCGCTGCGAGTCTGATATTCAATACGCAAGCCGTGGTGTCCTGTCGTGTCGTGTCGTGTCATGTGAGCTGCAAATTTCAGATAAAATCAGTATACTCATATCGCTCGGGATCATGAACATATAATTATATAGCGACTAGCAAAGCGCAGCAACAAAACGAGCGGTTTCCGAAATCGGGTCCCCTTCCCGGATTCGGCGATTCTCATGTTGCTATTGTCGCACGCCTGTGGAGCAGGTGACTATGTACTTTGCGTGTGAGGGCGTGAGGCACACGATCGTACACGGCCCCAACGCGCCAGCGGCCGTGTGGGCCGCGTCAGCAGGCGGCGCCGATCCCGCGTTTCTCGCCCGTCTCGGCGGGACGACCAAACGCGCGGCGGCGCCCAAGGTGGCGACAGATCACCGGCCCGTGGAGGAGCGCATGGAGGAGGTCACGTCCATCGCTTCCACCATGAACGACCTCGACAGCGCGCTCACGAGCTGGCTGTCAAGACTGAAGCCCAGCTGATCTCCAGGAGGATGCGGCATTTCTTGCATATATATCCGGGCGGAGCGAAAAATTTAATTTCTCGGCAAATTTATTTATGAATCGCTAATCCACAATCCTCTTCCCCAGGCTATCGGCAGTTGAAAAGTGTCAAGAGACTCAACGATGGCCCTGCTTGATAGGTACAACTGCGATGAGCGATCGTCGATGACCGCCCTTGCTTTTCGAGACGTGCATGATATAAACGTATTTCACGGGATGCACAAAGGATACTCAATAGATCGGCGCATTTCCATCGTAAAGTACGAGCCGCTGATATGGCAGTATGGCGCTGTCCTGAACGATTAGACCACCGACATGCCCACCTGGGTACCTTGCACATTCCGGGCCTGCGGAGATCTAACGACGGGTATGCAGCTGCATAGCATACTGGTGACAGTGCTGGATTTACCCTAGCTAGGTGGCCAGTGGCTGGCAAAGCCTAGCTCGTCAAGTGGCTGGGTACCACGAACCAACAGTCACGTCGGTAGCCGTTCCAACGTGCCGGCCGTCGGCAGCCGTGCTCGTCGAGATGGGCGCAGACGGAAGAGCCGTAAAGTACTGTTGACTACAGGGGATGAGTGTCGTCACACCCGCACTGATGTGCAAACGCTCATCCTTGTACAGCAATGCCGGTTCGTCCTCCATCACCAACACTAGCACCCGCACAGTACCTCCACAACGGTCACGGCATCGACATGCGCAACATGCGCGCCACTGCACCTTGACCCGATTGGGCTTGATGTACCCAGGTCCAACTTGTTGTACCCAGGTCCATCGCGTCAAGTCCTGCGTACTGCTACGAAGCATTACTAGCACCACTAGCGGTTGCATCCCTCATTTAATGGCGAGCCCGCCCAGCACGGCGCACAACCGATTTGACGGTATACAGCTGACTGAGGCGAGCCCGCCGAGCACGTTCATGTACACAGCTGAAAGTGCTTGACTGCATACACCTATGCGTTTCGCCACGTGAATGTCGCCTGCTTGTAGACATCTATGAAAACATGCATGAAAGCATGGCACATGCCCCAACCGAAGAAGCGCCCCAACGTACAGCTAAATGCACCGCCGGAGCGTGGAGACATCATCCTGCTGATGCGGCAGTGCCGCGGGTACCATCGAGGGCGGCCCTGCCCTGATGGGAGTTGTTTTGCAGCCTCCACGGCCGCCTCAACGGCCCCACGCGATGCAGCACCGCGCCTGATCGCATGGGCGTTGCCCCGGTCAAGCACAGCAAAGGAAGGCACGCATAAAGAGAATCGTATGAGGGTTTGCTAAATGGCATGACTATATGGCATGTGGATTGTTTTTGGGAAGGGAGGGGGGGGGGGGGAGGGGAGGGGGAGGCTGTGCCCTCCCTCTCTGGTGGCGCCGCCCGCCGGCGCTCTACAGCTCCTCGTCGCTGTCGTAGAAGCCCTGGTCGTCGTCGCTGTCGGGATCCTCAAACTCGGCCATGTCGACCTGGTACCGCAGGATGCCGCCGACGCCGCCAAAGCCGCGGCAGAACTGGGAGCCCTCCTGGGACTTGTTGGTGATGATCTCCAGGGTGCAGCCAAACTTGCGGTAGTTATTCGCGAGCCACTCCAGCATGGGCATCTTCTCCTGCACCTCCAGCTCCACGCCGGTCTCCTTGTCGAAAAAGTTGGCCTGCTCCTGCTCCTGCTCCTCCGTGAAGTGCTTCTCGTCGATGGTGCCGGTCTGGGTGTTCATGAGCGTGTAGCGCGTGATGGCGAGGTCCTCCCACACGATCAGCGTCTCCACCGCGCCCATGTCCAGGCACAGCAGCGTGTCCTTCACGCCAAACACGTACTTCCCGGTGTCCTGGCTGATCTCGTCGAAGAATTTCGAGATGAGCCGCTTCTCCTGCACAAACTTGACGTTGGCCAGGCAGTCCGCGGACAGCTCGATGGCCTGGCTGAACCCGTTCTCGCCGCCGTACGACACGTCCACCACCGCGAGCACGATGGCCTGCAGCCGCTGGTCGAACATGTCGCTCTCCTGCAGCTGGTTCTTGAAGTCCGCCGAGCCCGCCAGCACCAGCCCCGCCACGTTGGGCTTATCCCCCTGGATGAAGAACTGCGTCGCGTACTCCGCCACCTTCCGCACGTAGTTGTGCCGCTTCTCCAGGCGCAGGCGCGCAAAGCGCAGCGCGGACTGCCCGCCGCGGCCGTGCTTCTTGGGGAGGTCCACGCTGAACTTGTGGATGATGTCGCGCGTGTTGCCGCTGAGCGTGCCGTACAGGGAGCCGTTGCCGTCCATCACAATGAAGCCGTACTTGCTGTCGCACTCCAGCAGCTCGTTCAGCGCCTCCGTGTGGAACTTGTTGTCGCAGAGGTAGAGCGAGGTGTTGATGGGCTTGAAGGGCTCAAAGTCGATGTTGAGCTTCTTCTCCTTCCCCTCCTCCGTCACAATCTCTCCCGTGTACAGCACCAGCCCGTTGGGCGGCACGCGGTTGTACAGCTTCAGGCGCTGCTGCGCCGAGGTGATGGCGCCGAGCACGCTCTGCCGGTTCACGCGGTTCTTGATGTTGCTGGCGGTGCCGAACTCGTCGCCCAGCATCTTCTGCACGCGAGCGATCTGATCCTTCGGCGGCATAATCAGGCTGATCATGCTGGTGCCGTTGCCGCGCGCCGCCTCCAGCCCCTTGATCAACCGCTTGATCTTCCACATCGCTATGTTTTTGTCGCCGTCGTCCTCCATACTGCCCGCTGTTACTGCTGCCCCTCCCTCACCAGGCCTGTCCCGTCGGGCGGACGATCAAAAAAGAGAAAGAAAAATATGAAACTGCCAGCGCTCTCTGGCCTGAGGGGCACGGCGAGACACACCGAGCGCACTGCCGCCTGCCGCAGAAGCCTCTAGCCGCGTGCACCTACGCCCGCAGCCTACAGCAGCAGCAGCCCGTCTCAGCCAACGCTAGCGCCGTTTCGCAAGGAAAAGTAGGAACGAAGAGGACAACAATGCGACGCGGAGCTGTACCGCGAACAGACCGCCGCCTGCCGTCTGTCTTCCTCCGCAGCACAGCGCGCAGCAGCAAGACGGAACTGCGAATTTGAATTCACAACAGACGACAAGAGCGAAGCCACACACAAGAATCATTGCGTGTCTAGGCAAGACATTCACGGTAATTACTCATCCCTCTTAGTAATATTTCGCAGTAGATTACATCGTTGTTGGACCACATACGGTGCGCCAATGACTCCCGCGTCGCGCGCGCAGCACCTTGGTAGGCATTCCGGCGGCGCGGCGGCGGCGGCGGCGTGGCGGCGGCGGTTCGGTCATCCGCGCGGCGCGACGGTTATTTATCGGCGGCGTCGGTTTTCCGCCCATGCTGCTGGACGATTCCTTACTATATTGCGCCGCTGCGCTGCACGATGTTTAATAATTAACTTTTTGGTTACAGGTGAGGGAGAGCGTCGTCGAGAATGCACGAGCGATGTTAAATCCTACTTATTACTTAATATGACATACCGCCATAGTTCCGTATGATGATGATGATGAACGTGGCTTTCTGAATGATGAGAAATAAGTTTCTTACATCGGTGCTAATGATGACAAACAATTCGTCTCGCGAAAACCTAAATCAGGATTATTACAGGAATACGGGAATCCTACACGACTACTCTAGATATCCTCGGTGGCCAAAAATAAAATTTCTCAAGGTATAAGGATTATAGACAGTATGGACGAGATACTGATATCTGAGCTGTGAGAAACAAGTCACCGTTGAGCCCCCTCGCCCGGAACAAGCAGGAATGCTGTTGTGACACTGACTAACTCGGCGCGCAAACACGTCTTACCAGTCACAGTAGCTACAGCCACAGTCACTGCACAGCCCTGACACAGCTAGGCACGACCACAGACAGACCAGTGGAGAAAGCGGGCGCCACTCTGTGCTGTTCAGCACGGCGTTGAACTCACACGCCCGCAGCGTGACAAAATGTCGTCAATGCGACTCGGCACGAGTACCATCCCCGCTTCCCGAGCACTAGCTCCTACCTTCGCTGCAAGGCGGACTGCTCGGGGAGTTCAGCTCAACGCTCCCCGGCGAACCTGTGTCAGAACAGCTCCAGTCGCTGCAAGCCTCGATGAGGTGAGGCTTGCCACGCCTCGACGTACACCCAACAGTATCGCCAATGCCGCAGCTGGCGTCTCTGCTTTCTTACCTGCTGCTGCTGTCTCCTTGCCCTCTGATGCAAATTAACCAGGCGGAGAGTGCGAGGGTGCAGAAGGTAAGCAGCATGAATAGCTGACCTACCGCAATCAACGTATCACCCTTCGCCTGTGGTGCTGCATGTTGCCCCCTCCGCGCCTGGCATCGGCCGCAACTGTCATGTTGCCTTAATGTTTATGACATTCTGTATGCTGTGCCCCTCTCATACCCCCCTCAGGTGCGCCAGGAGGTCACTCTGCGCGTGAAGCAGCTCGGCGAGGCGAACAAGCCCAATGACGCCGTGCGCGAGCTGGCCGAAATGGCCCGCATGGGCGTCCAGCCGGACGCGATCGCCGCCACCGCATTGGTCCACGCGTGCGCGCGCAACGGCAAGCTCGACATGGCGCAGAGCGTGTTCGACGAGCTGTTTGGTGAGCGGGGCTGCCGGCGCTGGGGGTCTGCCATGCCTGTTGCCGGCATGCTATGTGTGCCCCGCCCCAACGCCCCTGACACCCCCCCCTTTCTGGCCACCAACAGGCGAGATGATCACGCCGGACGCCGTGTCCTTCGTGGTGCTCATAAGGGGATACGGCTCGGAGAACCCGCCGCGCTGGGGTAGCATTGCTGGCTTGCTTAGTGTCATGACGCGCGACCACCAGCTTCCCGTCACCACAGGTGCGCCTCTCGTCTGCACCCTGGTATTACGTGATGGCTCTTTCGCCCCTCTGGGTCAGGCACTGACTGGTCGGCTTGCTGCCCGGGGGCATCCGCAGAGGCGTACAACGCGATGCTCGAGATATGCGCCCGCACAAACGACACCGAGAGGGGTGCGGGGTGCCCATGGTTTGTGCATGCATTACTGGTCGATGGCTCGCACTCGCCCTGATGGCGGAGGACTCACCCTGATGGCCGCCCGCAGGGATTGAGATTATGGACCGGATGGCGAGTGATGGATGCCAAGCTGACAGCCTCACCCTCCAGGTTAACCGCCCCCCCCCCCCCAATGCTGGCCACCAGACTCTCTCTGTCGTTAAGGATGGATGGCTCATGGGACGACCAGCCGGGGAAATCTACGTTGACACATGCGTTGGTCAATGCTCAATCGCGCTAATCGGGAGACTGCCCCGTGTCCCCGCTCAGGCCGTGGGGAGGCGGCGTGCGCTGAGGAGCCACTGCAAGAAGCTGTTTGGCAACTGAGGGGGCAGGTCGTGGGTGAGCATTCATCCATATTTAAAGCTCGCGGCACACAACATGCGGCACTTGTTGATCGCGGCAGGGGCCCATGCAAACCCCCCAGGGGAGCGACTCATGGGGGGAATCGCAATGGCGGTGTCATCTCTGGATGTTTGCCTCCAAGTAATGCATTGTTACACGAGTCGCGTTATCGATGCTTCGACATGGGAATCACGGCCGGGAATTCCCTCCATGGGCAGACAGAAAACTGCTCACATCCTACCCCACTGAGGGCAGAGTGGCAAATGTTGGTGGCCGTGAACCTCTCGGCAAGAGGGGGCGCCTCACCGCCGCTACCACATTACCTTGCTGTGCTTTACACGCGGGGCAGAGTAGCACCCCGCAGTGCCAACAACCCCCTGCTTTCAACGTGCAACAGCCGAGCACGGTCCATCACCGCCTCGGCGCATTCGTAGGCACTTCGGGGGCCTCTACGAGTACTACTTGCCCAGTCCGCCCGCCGGATCATATATCCAGGTCATCGTCCGGGTCCTCGTCGGAGTCGAACTCGCCCTCGTCGGAGTCACGCGCGTACAGGATGTGGCCCAGCTTCTGCTTCCCCGAGCCTGGGCAGAGCGGCCACCCGGCACCGGCCAGTCAGGGCCGATGAGCAGAGTGTGTTGACGCGACAGCATTTTTATCGACGCCAACCCCAGGCAGTCCAAACCCTAAAACGTACGTAGTGTTATATTGCGTATTACGTATGTACGTACTAGAATGAACCTTGGAAACACAATCCGCCTGAGGATGAATACCGTTGTCGTCCCTCTCGCGTACAGGAAAACTGCTAAAACAAAGAAGTAATTCAAAATACAGCGCAAACACAGAAAGAATACTTCGACGCGAAGGGGCAAACCAATTCATTTTCTGCGCCTGTGGACCCTAATTCGACGGTGTATGCGGGTGCAGTCTCTGCGTCATCGCACGCAACAGTAAAAGTAAAGTTCGCCCCAGGTCATAAACTAAAGCCCCCAGCACTTGACCTTTTGCGCCAACTGCACTCGACTGTGTCAGGCACAGATAGCCCTTGGACCATCGCCTCATTCAAAACCCGGGCTGATGCATCAACCGGGTAAACCCAGGACACGCCGGAACGATATTGCCGAAATACATGGCCAGGAATCAATGCCGGGACATCTCGCATACGAGACGACCGCTCCACCGAGCGGACAAGGAATGTACCTAGGATTGGGCACGTATGTCGCCCGGCGGAGCTTTCAGCCCGTCACCCATCGCGCACCCGCAAGCGGTGCGCTCACCTGCGCCGACGCCCCCGGCCGCCGGCGGGAGGTACTGCCGGAAGTCGCTCGCTGCGTTGTCGCCGGCGCCGCGGTGCTCGTACGGAAGCACCACCTGCTCCTTGGCCACCCGCTCCTGCGGCGCCCGGCGGCAGAGCGGCTTAGGGGCAGAATTTCATGCAGCGCCCGGACTGCTGCATGGCCGATAGCGCCTGCGACCAAACTCTCCGCCATGCCGTGTCACGGAAGTGGGCTCGCGGGACTCGACAGTGTATTTTGATGCAATTGGGCAATTAGAAGCATAATACAGTGGAAATAGAATAGAAAATGTGTTGATGGTCATCTGGATAATTTTGAAAGACAATCGAGAGATGCATTTTAGTCGTGTCGCGAATCGATTTCGGGAAGCACGAAGTTCAATGGTTCAAATCAGACAGCGATCCAGGAATGCGGAGCGATGCACAACGATAAGATAAGATTAGTCATAATGGCAATGACTACGACGCGTCATTGCGAGAACTTTTACGCGTTAGGAAGTAATCCTTATACATGTACAACTTAAGGCCTTGATGGCGCGTATACATACGCGTTTGGTAGGGACTGCAAACGCCATGAAGTAATCATGCGTACTAATAATAGGGATTCAGGACTACGTAATCCTTACCGCGTCCAGACAGTCTATTACGATGGAACTTCAGCAACACTAACAGGAGAATAGACTACCAGTAATAGCAGAATAGAATAGAAAAAACGCTAGTAGGGTGGCAAAACACGGCCAGGCACCGCTGTTACAATTTTTCGCCACCTGCGCGCTAGCCAAAGCCATGAGGAATTGCATTCATTGGTGGCATCCAGTTGGGATATGCAAATGCAGAGTGTCCGCGGTGAATTGCGATATATCTTCAAATGAGGGCTCTTCTTTCTGTCTGTCGGGGGTGGAGGTGGGGGGCATAGAACCATACTATATACGTGTGCCGCGGCAGGAAAGTCACTCCAAGTAAGAGTCTACGTTCCCAATCACAGGTCAAACATAAGGGGAGGATAAAACAAGAGTGGACGTTCACATTGCTTGCACAGAACCTTACTGTGAGCAGGCTCAAATTGTCGGTTCTCTTGGCGTGCATCCGCGTCGAATCAATCCAGAGCGTGGGGTGCACGGCAGGTAGCCCTACGCCCCGCACGACGGCCTGGTATTCTTTCGCCTCGTTCCGAGGTGATTTGGCAGAGAAAAGTACTGTCATCCTCATATGACATAAGAAATACAAACAACTACTCATGTCCAGAATCCTCCATGCATAGCGTGCCTATACGAGTAGTACCTGGTCCCGACCTGCGGGTGAGCCGGGCTTGGCCCCAAGCACTATGTAACGGCGTACTGCGATGGATCAGCCAGTACGTCAACCTTCTTTGGCTTTAACAGCATACAATGACACAGTTTTGCAACGCGGCATCGCCGCCTACCGGAAATCAACTCGGGACGAGCGGAAAGTACCAGGTCGTGCAGGGGCGCGCGCATCAACCACACACATGACACACGGTTGCCTGCGCGCTCTGTTTTCAAAGCATATCGGGCCTACCTGCTCTGTCAGCGTCAGCTTCATGCCGCCGTCCATCCGCACCATCAGGTCGTGGGCCAGGTTGTTCGGATCCTGCCAACAACATGCGTGCACCGCTGAGTTTTTCGACGATGTGTTTGGGCTACGCGGAGGCGGGCGTGATGGCGATAGGCAGGAGTGAGCGGCAGAAGGGGAAGGAGGGTACTTGGGTGCCGGCGGTTGGCGCGGGGATTGCGGACACGGGGGCTGGTCCGGGCGCCGGTTTTTTCAGCATCACAGTGAGGTCGCCGCCCTGCGAAATCACAAACACCCCCTCCTCGACATGCCAGCACCCTGCGGTGGCGGGCTGTTCAGTGCGGCTCCCCGCTTACAGCTGTAATCACAATATAGACCGCCTCTATATATCTTTACATACATACATACATATACATATATATATAAATCTATACATATATCTATATCTATATATATGCATGTATATATATTCATGTATATATACATTCATGTATATATATGTACACATGAATATATATACATGCATATATATGTGTGTGTGCGTGTAGCTAGACGGTAGCCATGCTTCATTGGGTCGGCAATCAATGGCTATTTCTGACCTCTTTGCACACACGACGGGAAAATCACTCTATACATGCCACGGCGCCCACCTGTCCGCTTCACCGTCTCCCCGCGTATGTGCCCGTGTATGCCGGGGGAGCCGCCGGGCCCGTGCGCGACGCGCACGAGGAGGCGCGCCGCCGCGAGGCCGTCCACCCGCACGCTCTCCTGCTCCGCGTGGCGGTCCAGCTGCCACGCAGCCAGGCAGCACGACACGTGCGCGCAGGACTGGAGGTCCGCCAGCAGCGCGGCGACCTGCGAGCACCGCGCGGACCCCTCATCAGAGACCAACTCTGCCTCCCGCGGCGAGCGTATGCACGATGGACATACATGCTGCTGCTGCTGGGTATAAACACTGTCGGTCAGCTACAGCACTCCACAAAACACCATATTTAGACAGCAATTCATAAATATGCAGAGTAAATACCGTAACCACGCTTTGGGCTCGCTTTCTGCCCTTGATTATGGAACGATCCCCCCCCCCCCCCCCCCCCCCCCCCTGGATCTCTGCCTCCCGCGGCGCTTGTACCTACGATGGGCATATATGCTGCTGCTGCTGCTGCTGCTGGGTATAAACACTATCAGTCATCTACAGCACTCCACAAAACACCATATTTAGACAGAAATTAGTATGCGGAGTAAATACCGTAACCACGCTTTAAGCTCGCTTTCTGCCGTTGCTTTTGACCCCCCCCCCCCCCCCCGGCCGCTCGTGATTTTTTTGACCCACAAGCCCAATCACACGGTGCGGTCAACACACCGGCTCTGCACTGTGAGTGTACAGCGAATGGTTTCTACGAGGAAGGTAGCAGTACATCCAATGAAAGCATCATCTGAGGTTGGTTAACAGGGGAAGAGAGGGGGCCGCGGGGGGGGGGGGGGGGGGGGGGGGGGCGCACCTGGGGCCCGCCGTGGGTGGCCACCAACGCGCTGAGGTCGTCGATGGCAACACAGGCGGCCGGCCCATCCGCCAGCAGCGCCGCCCTCAGCTGCGACAGGTCCGCCAGGGCTGCAGCGGGTGCGGGTGCGGGCGGGGGCGGGGAGCTGCGTGAGCCCCCTCGCTGGAATGCCCCGCCCACATGCTGCGACATACCCCTCCCCATGCTGCGGCGATATCCGACCGGGAGACTGTCTCTATGCATCTAACCTGGGAAATCGCCAGCTATGAATAGTAACGACCCATAGCACACATTCGCACGTGGTTCCGGGATGAGCCGCGCACCAGGTGTGTGTGCCTCTGCACCGCCGCTACTCGCGGTGCGTACATCCCTGCAGCGGAGGGCGGGGGTGTTGGGGAGGTGGGGGGGGGGGGGAGGGGGTTCAGATTTCTATGCCGAGGAGCAGGTCAGTCTGGTCTGTTGGGTCGCTCTGCCCGTGATGATAGGTGCATAGGTATATAGGTGCATAGGTAACATGGGTCCCTGCATCAACACAGCTAGCTGTATCCCACTAGACCGATAGCGCACTGGATGTCTGTCTCCATACACAGGCAGCGCGCCTGATGTAAGCGGCAGCGGCGTGAGCCTCTCACGGTGCCAACACCGTCCCAGCGCCATACTTACGATTCAGAGTTTGGTGGCCGGGGGGGGGGGGGTGGGGGGGAGGGGTTCGGGGCGATGCGGCGTTTAGCGTACGCGTTCCAGCCCCAGGGGTCGGAGAAGCAGTCCAGAGTTGTGAGCGGGCAGCTGGTCCTGCCCGCGAGCGCGGCATAGCTCTCCGGCGGGCTGACCAGGGCGATCACGACCACGCGCTGCGCCTGCGCGCGCCTCTCGGCGACCGCGGTGCACATTTCGGCGAGAGCCTGCGGGCATCGCGTCCCGCGCAGAGAGTTTAGATACAGACGTTATACGCCTCGGTATCAGCGTGATTACAGTTGCTCGTACTGGGCAACAAAGTGCCTTTCTGGAGCTGAGGCTTTTCCAACACGCATCAGGCGGGAAAGCTGGCAGCCTCGGTGTGCTGTGATGTGGTGTACAAGGAGGGGGGGAGGCTACCTCACGAAATACGAGCTGGCCAGCGACATCGCGCGCGGTGCTCTGCAGCAAGCCGAGCGGCGCGGAGGAAGAGTCGCCGAGTCTGCCTTCGCGCAGGCACCGCACCAACGCGTTCATAGCTCGCTATACTGACCCCCTGCCCCCCCGACCGCCTAGCTCCCCTGTTCCACCTCTCAGCTCGGTACCGCTTCCACTGTGGCGAGTGAGGAGGTGAGGAGTCTCTTTTTACGCGTGCTGTGCTTCAACGCAGGGGCATTGAGTCAGGGAGGTGAAGACGAGTGGGCTGATCGGCGGTCGGTGACTCCGCTGCGCCTTGATGCACTTGCTGCGCGTGCTGCTCGCGCGAGGTAGGCAGTACAAGTACCGTACTGCCCTTTTTGTTACTGCCCTTTTTGTAATTCACACCAGTACCGCCCGCCGGCTCTCGTCGCCATCAGCATCACTGCACCCGCGAATAACTTTAGGTCATGATAGTCGCTAATTGCGAGCAATTCTCGCTAGAAATAGTATAATAAAACCATGATCGACTGGCAGTCCCTCTGCAAGAATAAGTACACCGCCATACATCTGCTGGATATGTCGTGCTAGAATTCGTTCGAACTATTTGCTCTGAATATAAAATGGTCGCTACGAGTAACTGGAATCATCGATGGGACATATCCCATCTGTAAGCCCGCCAGGTATCCAATATCTTTCCGCCCGGTTGAAATACGAATATTCGGTGACCAGCCGGAATAACTTAAAAATTCCTAGCGCTGGGTAACGAAGCCGTTACCTAGTAAGGATTACCCCATGCTCAACCCGCCCATCCCACACGCGCTGCCATGCGCTGCCCGGCATGCGGCCTGTCGCGGAACCGATCAAAGTAACCTCAGACCGCGCGCCCGCATGTCCGGCAGGACCAGCAGCGCAACGCTACTCGTACTCGCATACAAGAACATCCGTACGTGGCCGGCGGGTGATACCCGCTAGCCCGACCCTCTTCGGCGACGTAACGCCGGCGGACACCACACGTCAAGCGCCCGGGGGAATACCTCCTCGACACTGCGTGACGGGCCCGCCGCGCCGCACAGGCCGGACCGAGACGGACTCCGACAAGCAAGTTAACACCGGGTGAGGGTGGCTGACGGCGATTGCCGAGTTGGTATTGGTGACTACAGGCACTATACTAAGCCCCTGGCTGGGAGGCGAGAGTGAGCCAGGGCGCGCCGGGAGTAAGGGGTTATTATGATGCCATCGGCTGCGAAACTAGAATGCACTGCCGGCAGATGGCTGCTAAAGGTGCACACTGCACAGCGGCCATGCTCAGCCCCCCATTCGCTGCCTGTATTGGGGAGGCAGGCACGCAAGATCAAGAAAGATGGATGGGGAGGCAGCGGAGCCCCTGAACATCCAGGAGATACTGCAGGCGGCGGCGGTGGCGGCGGAGATGCACGCGCAGCTGCAGCAGGCTGCGGATGACGGTCTCGAATCGCCCAAGCTCCGCCATGCAGAGGCTGGTGGCGATACCGACAGAGGACCTGTCCTGCAGCCAACCAAGTGGACCCCCAGCAAGGTGCGGCATGCTTAGTGTACCACACCCCCTTGGCGCACCATGCCGTCCCAGGCTGCTAGATGTTGCCGCCTGTCAACCGCGGGCATGGCGACTTGTTGTCACTACTCTCACTGCCAGCTCCTTAATTGCGGATGGCGAAACCCTCACACGTGCCTGCACGCGGCTCACAATACCGCACACGCTCCTGCGGACTCCGGCAGGACTACTACAAGCTCCCCCAAGCCTCCCCCAAGCCCTCCAGGGGCATGTCGCGCGCGGGCAGCATGAGGCAGCAGCGCAGCAACAGCCTCAGGGACCGGGGCGGCAGTGCACCGGAGTCGCCGCACAGAACCCCAGAAACTGTGAGGGCGAGCACCGCACCGGCGCCGGGCAGCAGGCTCCCTGCGCGCTATGTGCAAACGGTGCGGATCCCGGTCAGGCAGGGAGAGTGGTGCCCCATCGCAGCCGGTGCCCACATTCCCATTTCTGCCAGGCTCTCAACCTTTCCACCGTCTATGAGGGCGGGCACCCCCTGCTTTACCCCCCCCCCCCCCCCCCCCTCAATACCACATACACACACACACACACACACACATGTACCTGAGCATTTAATTGTGTTTGCGGGTCGTAAAAAATATGAATGGTTCCACACCAGCGAGTCAGACACTCCGTGCTATGTTTGTGGAGTGTTGTGATTTTCAGGTAAGCACAGGTTTTATCCTTCTTCGCGAGGACGCGAGGGGATGAAAGAAAATTTATACACAGTGAACCCAAAGCGGTGTAACGATACATGTAGATATACAGTATTGTGAGGCATTGTGCAGCAGTCGCATCTCTGGTCTACGGCAATGCTAGCATTCCGAGAAAGGACATTACCAACTGCGCTGTGCATGTCCGAGCTGGGCGCTCACCACTGCGCACATGTTCTGAGACTATGTCCTCCACTGCCCCCCCCCCCCCCCCCCCCCCCCCACCCCCACAGCACCACCTGTACTCCACTGCCTGGATGACGCACCGCGAAGTGAGGCGAGGCACGCAGACCGCGCTGGAAGCTTGCAGCGGACTGCATAACGACAACATGGCTGTTGGCGACCACGCTCATTTCACCTCGGTGAGTCCACATGCCCTTGTTGAACGGCCTATTGATCTTGCTCACTGCGCCAATCACATAAGGGCTCAATCGGCTGCCCTCCCGACCCACGCGTGACCACTGCGTGCCTGCAGATGCGGCTTGCGGCTCTGTGCAGGCGCTTGGACGTGAGGCACGCGCACGAGGCGGCTCTGGACCGGCAGATCGTGGAGCTGAAAGCCCGCACCGAGGAGAGCACCTACCGACTCAAAGCAGAGGTACCCCTCCCCGGCGCCAAGACGCCCTTCACGTAACCATGAGGCGCGCTCAAGGCGGTGCCCACAGTGTGAATGAGGGATGAACGCACTGACAGCGTTCATACCCACGGCTGGCTGGCTGATGTGGGTGCAGACGGCGATACAGACGCGGCTCCTCTCGCCGTGCAAGCGCATGGATGAGAGCGAGGTGGCGGATCTGATCGTCAAGCTGGGCGCGCTGAAGGAGGCGCTCCGTGAATGCGAAAACTGGCGTGAAGTCGAGCGGGAGAAGCACCAGCAGGCAGGACTTGCCGCCATCGAGGACATCCTGCCTATAAACACCCTGCACTGCCATAATGCTATGAACCCACTGTGTATGTACACTTGCCCACAAATGTCATTTGTTATGTATTAGCCGCCTCGCTGTCTTATGGCAGCTAGCGCTCCAGCCGCTCCCGTACAGCCGCCGGATCGTTTGGCCCGAGCCGCTTCATGGAGGCCGCTAGTGTGCTGAGCGAGGCGCCGCGCCGCTCGTGCAGATCCTGGAGAGCAACATCGACCGGCTGATGGACAAGCGGCTGCAGCTCAAGTCCCTGAAGGAGCAGCTGGGCGAGGAGGGCTCGCGGCTGAAGGAGCTCCGGCAGCGGATCGACCAAGAAACCATCATTCACACCAACTTTTTCAGGTGGGGGCCAGTCATCATGGCACACATGTTTGCAGATTGCGAGTCCCTGTATATATCATTACATTACCATAATGTACTTGTATGTACATGTTTGTATGCATTTACTATATACATATATGTATGCACATATGTATATATACACATATGCATATATATGTATATTTTCTTTTCTAGCATGTACATGCATATATAAATAAAATACATGCTACATACACATAATATGTATGTATATATACTGTTAATATGTATACTATATACATTATATGTGCTCGCCTCCTGGCCTGAGACTGTTAATGATGACTACACTGCTGCATTGTGGTCATGTAGGAGTGGGTCGCAGCAGGGGGGCGCCGGCCTGGGGCAACTTGTGCAGAGCTCGGTGCGGGCAGGGAAGGGCAAGCAGTCTCCGGCAAAACGCGCGATGGCTCGCGCGAACCTTTTCGGCGAGGACGGCGTCAGCACCATCCTGCACGCGATGGACCAGCTGCCGTTGATGCGGCGCCTGGGGGTCCTGCAGGTAGGAGGCGCGCTTGCGCTCCGGACCCGCCAGCCTCCGTGCCGCGCATGCAGGCTCGCCGCAGGCTTAACCGCCGTCAACTGCCGCCGCCCATGCTCTTTGCACTGCAGGGGCTGAGCGAAAAGTTTTCGTCAGTGGGGCAGGAGGTGGTCCACATCCAGCGTGCGCTGGAGTCCACCGTCGTCACCAGCGACTCGTCCCTGACCGACGCCCTCAACGCCGTCATTGCGTTCATCAAGACCATCTTTCCCTGGAGCAAGTTTGTGGCTATTTACCGGGTACGCACCGCGCCTGCATCCGCTGGTTGGGTTGGCAAATGCAATGTCGTCCCCTGTGTGTGTTATCTAGCGGCGCATTCTCCTATCAAGCCCCCCTCCTGCCCTTCCCCAGGTCGACAGCACCAACGGCAAGATGTGGGCGATGGCGCCCAGTGACATAGACGCCAAGCCCATCCCGCTGGGGCAGGGGCTGGCGGGCTACGCCGCCCTGTCCAACAGCACCCTGCGGACGGGCGACGTGCGCAAGCACCCCTCCTTCAACGCCGACCACGAGGACTACGTGCCGGACGGGCAGTGCTGCTGCATCTGCCTGCCCGTCAACGGCGCGGCCCGCCCGCAGGACAGGCACCAAATTTACGGGCTGATCAAGGTGAGGGGAGGGGGCAGCTAGCGCGCCGCCCATTCTCGAATCACGAGCGCCGCATATGCCTATCGTGCGGGAGGAACGGAGAGGGCTGACGAGAGACGCGGCCGTGTGGCAGATCATGGGAAACTTTTGCGAGTACAACGCCGGGGACTCCGGGCTGCTAAAGTGCGAGCCTACCGTGCCGACGCCCACACCTCTGCATTCCACCTGTCCGTTGCTGAGCGGGTGACACGCGCCTCTTCATGAAGACGGGAGGGGCGAGCTTTGGGTTCCTGAGCGATGCGTGCATGGCGCCGATGGCAGGTGGGTCGCCAAGGAGGTCTTTCACATCATGCACAACTGCCAGGAGTTCAGCAGTGCTGTGACCGAGGCACGTGGAACCCCCCCCCCCCCCCCCCCCCCCCCCTCCGCCTCAACCATCGCTTTCTCGCACCCACAAGGCTGAGCACATACATGACCTAGCTACAGTAACATGCCTGCGGCCCAGGAATGAACAGCTTCACTGTGGCGCCGCGACATGATGGTGTACGAAGCACCACAAATCCATAAATGCTATGGAATACTGTCACAAGCGTTCGTAACGTTCAGGGATAATTTTCAATGCTCATATATGTACAGATTCCGATCGTCGTACCGATACCATACCATAACCACAAAGCATTGATCGCAATGTCTGTTTACTCCTGTGCTATACGAGCTGCGCTGTACGATTTTGCTTCGTACCAGCATCAGCGGCGGTTATATTTACATGAGCTAGCAGCAAAAGGCGATATCAGGAAATCACCAAAAAAAAGGACAATCAGAAAGGTCCGCTACAGCGACTGCATCAGCGGCGGAGCAGTACGAGAGAAGTCCCACTGTTGCCAGTGCTGTCCCGGGGTCGGGAAAAAAACAGTACGAGCAATCGAGGAATGCACCCGGCGTAGTCCGAGGCTCGTCTGCTCGACGCAGTAGTCTATCGCATTTCAGGGACCCGTAGATACCCGCCCTATTTGCATGCAAATGAGCCCACCAGGCGTCGTTTTTTCCTGCGTCACAGGCGGAGGAGACGAAGGTTTACATGCGCATCACGATGGAGCTGTGCCTGAAGTTCGAGCAGAAGCAGGTGATGATGCTGGCTGCGCAGCGGCTGTCGGACGTGCTGGGTGCGGAGATGGTCATTGTGTACACGCTCGACCGCAGCAGCGGAGAGCTCGTCGGCTACACCAGCGGGGCAAAGACGCAGGTCTGGGCTGACTTAATTCTATGCCCGGCATCTACCTGTATATATTATATCAAGCTTCAGTGATTGGAAAAAAATACATTTATGTGCGAGGTTAGCGTGTATCCCTTATTGTTCGAGTCCCCAAGCCGAGATTGATATTAATGCACGACAGTCTTTCTTAATACGAAATCCCCCCCCCTCCCGTTTTGCGGCTGCCTTCTAGGTTATTCGACGCCCGCTTCAGGGGCTGCTCGGGGCAGTTTTTGCCAAGGGCGGAATGGAGAGCTTCGAGGACGTGAGAAAGGAGCAGCGCTACGTGTCGCATGTGGACCAACCGCCTGGCGTGAAAGTCGAGAACATGCTGCTGGCTACCATGCACTCGGCGCTTCTCGTCACGATTGGAATCGTTCAGGCAGGCCTCCTCCCATCCTGCTCACGGTCGTCGATTTTGGCACGATACGTTTCATATGCCCGCGATGTGATGCTCCACTGTGTATTTGTTAGGGCTGAAGCGCGTGCTTAACACCTGTCGCGAGTGTCGTGATGTGTGGGAACGAAGTCATGCCAAGGATGACAAATTAGCCTGCGGTTATGCAACATCCTTTGTATGCTCACAGTAAAGTGCGACAAGCTGAGCACCGTGCGTTTGCCCTGGCCGCGCAGGTGTGTAACAAGGGCAAGGACTCGACACAGGGCAGGAACTACTCCGAGATAATATACAGCGAGAACAGCAAGACCCTCGTCGGGAAAGTCGCGGACGACGTCGCAGTGGCGATGGAGAACTCGCGGGCATTGAAGCAGATGCAGGAGAGGCGGCTCGGAATGCAGGATCACAGAGCGACGGCCAGTAAGATGGACACGCTGCGGAATCTGACCTACGATATACGGGACAGCCTTGGCTGCGAGAATGCCAAGGTGACGAGCTATTTGATTCAGGCATGCAGTTAACTCGGATCATATATGCTCGGCGGCCTCGGACGATCCTAGAATGCCTCCGAGTTAGTTGATTTCCGATGTTTGTTCGTTTTCGGTGGTACAAGTGATTATTAGACGGTTATACTATTTCTAGCCGCTATGTTGACAGTTATTAACAGCTGCTTTTTTATCCCTCCTGCGCGCAGGTGGTGCTCGTCAACAAGGCAGCACAGCAGCTGATGATGCCCGATTTTTCTTCCCGGCGCTACATTCACTACCCAATGGGAAGCGGCGTAGTCAGCACAGTCGCGGCCAGCGCGGAGACAGTTAAGGTGTCGGAAGACAAGCAATGGACAGGGCCGACGGAGCGCGTCGACAACACAGGAACCTTCGTAAAGTCGTTGATCTGTTCGCCCGCGGTCGACGTACAGAGCGGGGGGATCATTTCGGTGCTATTGGTACGTAAACTATGATTGAATATTCATCCTGGCACGCCTGCTGGTCACTGAGTGTCACTCGTGAATGAGTTGCTTTACTCCCCTTTGTTATCCTGAGGAACTGGATTATTGATATGTAATATTATCCTGGCGAGCGAGTACTTCATAATCAAGATGGACGCGCGCCGCTGTCGAAACAAACGAACTTGGTCGCTTTTTGTGAGACTCGGTAGGGATATTGTA